>LUCH01001912.1:0-74061 GCA_013368495.1 Paragonimus heterotremus | reverse complement strand
TAGATGATGTAAGATTTGGCATTGAGCGGTAGCGGTGTTTTCAACGGTGGATGAGATGCAGCGAAATGTGCTCGAGAGATACATTGTGCAAAAAACTGTTTCTGACTTCTCTGTTCATCATTATCATCATAGACAGCAATACGTCAGTAGTCCACACTGATGCTTAACTGCCACGTAGCCATGAAAGAAAGCAAACTCTACACAAAAAGAGGACAGGGGAAGGGAACCAGCCACTGGAAATAGCTTCGTCTGTATCCAAGCATTCAGCATCAAGGTGCCTGCACCTTGTAACCAAACAAACGAGCTGTAAGTAAAAGTAAGGCATCTTCAACAAGACAGCTTTCTTATGGCTTTCCCTGCCCTGCATCATTAAGTGCACTCATCTCATTTTTGGGTAATCTAGATCACTATTTGATTTTAAAGTGGAACAAATGTCATGTTCATTTGCATTTGCCAAAAATGCGCACACGACGCAAAATGTGAATGTTTATTTTGGATGTACTAATCGCACATTTTTGGTAATAAAATCGTAAAAGAACATGCGTTCGGAGATTGTTCGGTTCATTCCCGAACTTGACGTGTCACATCGATATAACCTATAAACAAGCGTCGTTCAGTTACACCTGGCTGGGTATATGACCTTCGGACTGCAACGCAAGCTGGCTAAAAGTTTCCGCAACGGCTGGTGATATTTGGTCGACCGATCAACGATGGAAGAAGTCGATGTACTTTGGGGTGGTACAGTGTTATTTCCCTGATTCATGATAGCGTTGGTCGTCAGATTGAAAGTAACAAGATCTTCTTTAAAAGCTTACCTGCCCATCAACCACCCACGCGGATTTGACAAGTGGACTGAACATCTCGAGCAGCGTTTTAGCTGGCTTCGATAGGACCATGTGGACAACGAGACTCCAATGTGCAGCTATTGCTTTCCAGACGACCATCCATCTGAGTCAGGACTGATGTAGAGCTTGAGTTGTTGAAAAGTATCAAGGGCTGGAGATGCAGGTGTCGCCATTCTCCTTTTGAAGGCGATGTGAAAGGAACAACGCAGTTGAGAGAACACTTTCAGGCGATTCGGAAACTGTTGCGGCATCCACTGACCAGTAGTTGTCAACAGTCAGTACCGTTTGCGGAAAAGGGATCTGAAGTCCATGTGACGGATGGAAAAACGAACAACATTCTAGAAGGTCCTCTCATAAAATTCAGTAGGCTTGATGTGTACTTCCTTCCCGGCACGAAGCTGATCGACACGGTATATACGGATGCCATCGTTCTGCCTAACCACTGTCATGAGCCTATTGACTATTCAGGTGAGCGACCAGATTAGCTTCTGTGGGGTGTGCTTCAACGAGCAAGTTATTGCTTCTGCACTAGGTCATCCCAGCCTTCACAGACCGTCCGATTGAGACTGGGCCGTTTCACATACTTGCTTACTACCATCTCTTCAACTTCTAATATTGCTAATGCGAGGCCGACGAGAATAACAGGACACCTGTTGGCTTTTCTTATCTGTACCATCTGTGATATCGACAAACGTCCGATTGTCGCTGAAAGGTAGATTGTGCAATGCATACGCGCGTTCCATTTCGTTCTACGACTCAGAACTGTGGTCTGTTCGGGACGAAGCGTTCAGTAGACTAAACCTCCTAGGCCGTTGTTTTTCCCTCCGGCCAAACCGTATCAAATGGGTAGACCCTGTGAACAACGTTGCGAGTCGATATCTCGTGTTTAAGAAAACTCGGGATACGCGAACAGTTTATTAAATACCAGGATTACACACTTCGTCAGGTTTGGGACCGTATTTGACATTCTTCCCGATCGTTTACTGTGGACATTTTCACATATCTGGGCAGCACTATCTCGTCAGCCTGTAATATTGCTGATGAGATATCAGCGAGGATAGCAAAGGCACGAGTTGCCTTTGCCAAACTGCGTCATCTGTGGCGTCGAAAAGACGTCCGGTTGTCGGTGAAAGTAAGGTTGTTTAATGCCTGTGTACGTTATGTTCTGCTTTATGGTTCGGAAACGTGGTCTGTTCACAAAGAAGATATTAACAGACTTGCTGTGTTTGACCATCGTTTTCCCCGCTAATTGGCCCATATTAAGTGGAGTAATCGCATGATCAATGTAGCAGTTCGCCGACGCGTATTCCGGTATGCTCGGAATGCGCGATCAATTGGTCAATTAATCACAGTACACAGTTTGCTTTGGTTGGGTCACGTACTCCGTATGTCAGCTGATCGTTTGCCTTACTGGGCATTATATGCTGAGGCCGCCGACAGTTGGATAAAACCGCGTGGTGGTCAACCAACAGCGTGGTCACGAAATATGAAGACCTTGAGTGCTCGATTGAGCAAAGTGGGTAGGTGTCGCCTGCCTGAATGGGGTCATCATGATCACTCAGACCACTGGTTAGAGACGCTATCCGAGATGGCGATGTGTCGCAGTCAATGGCGTACCTGTATCCGTACCATTTCTAGTTCATCCTCTTAGTCTCTTGTTATTAACTTTTGACTTTCTTAGTAACGTTTTTTTCTAGGATATTCCACGTGACTGTTGAGGTGAGCGTTGGCCCTAGACACGGTACCTTTTGGTCAGGCTCATGACTGTTATGATGATGATGATGATGATGATGATGGTGTTGTGCCGGTGAAATAACACCATGTGGCAATAATGTTTGCAACCCACTTGCTATCTGCTTTTCTACCAATGAAACAATTACAGGTTGAGCGTTGATCGTGAATTTCGTAGTGTCTGATAGCGCTGTTTATTCTAGCCGGGTGATCAAATCTGTTGAGAACAACAGCTCTCCTGGGTTCAAAAATCAATAGAAATATAATCATAGTGTAACCTAACAGAGGATCTGGTGCGATCGTTCTCAACGGACAAGCGTGTATGACAAGCACACAAAAAAAGGTAGCGATTGAAGTCGCAGTAATACGACCTTCAACTTGGAAGACGGAACTAATGGAAATCATGCACTTTTGATAACCCACAAACGTGGCTTACATAAATACTAGATTAAAGCAATTTGTTTCTTTTATAAACTTGAATAAGGCAATGAGAAGACATAAATCATGTGATGTTCTCCGGAGCAACATTTCGTACATTGTGATCACACATGGACACGCAACTAATTCTATACATTAAGATAAGGTTCTATAGAACGAAAGTCATGGCTTAGGGGTTAGACAGATAGACACGGAAATGGTGAGTAAATAATTGTGGATGGTGACTACCAGGACAGCCGCAACGTCAACACGAATTGTTTTTGAACACACAAAGGGGGATTATGACCTCTGATAGCCAAAGCCTCAACAAATTGGAAGATGCGTTTCCGGTGGCTTCGGAAAATCACAGAGAATGCGTCACAAACCTTGACTCTGTGTCCTGTTTGGATTCTGTGTTTTGCTGTTGATGACCGTCCGTCGGGTTCTCTGCACGCGCCTGGCGTTTCTATCTGTGTTTCCAGCCACTTGGGAACGTGCTCCTTGATTCAAGAAGCTGGTTATCGGTTTGTCCTCCTTGTATAGCTCATTTGCATAAATAATGGGATGTGACAGATGTAGGCTGTTTGTTCGTTGCCGAGTAGACTGGTAGGGCCTTGGTTCGGTGTATTATGCATAGTTTTTACAGCGTTATAGAATCTGGATACAGCAGCTATTAAACGTCTTTTTGTTATTGTTGACCAGCCGTCACCTAGAAACGTGGGTTCTAAGTACACCATCTTTCGTGCCGTTGCTTCCTGCATCTTTGGGGATAATGACACTGATATATTTCTTGATAAATTGTAAGGGGTACTCGTTGGCCCGCAGCGTATCTGTGAGTGCTCAATTCTATGAAATAGCGTTCGAACTGGGCTTCTCTTATATTGTACTAGACAGAAGCTTTCAAAATGTATATGCTATCCTGTCCAGGTAGGCTTTCTGTAAATAGATCGTCCTATCGTGCCATTTTCGGATAACTAGAATGTCCAAGAACGGAAGGCAGTTGTTTACTTGATTCTCTTTTGTTAGCTTGAGGTTGGGATATGCGTGTTTCAACTCCAAAAATAATGTCTTCAAGCCACTTGAATTTTCAAAAATAGCCAGGATGTCGTCTACGTAGCGTTTGTACAGTATGGACTTTGACAAACTTTCACCTAATGCAGATTCTACTTTAGCCATAAATAAATCAGCTAGGAGTAGATCGAGTGGACTGCCCATGGCATCCCCGTCCATTTGCCGGAAAGTTAAACGTCTAGATGTTGAACTTTACATTAGGTGTGCACAGAAGTAACGGTGATTTTAGTTCGGACACTGGAATAGGAAAAGGAGCATTGCTGCTTAGAATAAAATTACAAATGTTATCAACCGTTGGATGCAACTGAATATTAGTGAAAAGGGACGTCACATCGAATGAACACATCAGTTTGTTCCGAACATCCAAGTCGTCTACACAATTTACAAGTTCAAAACTGCTTTTCAGACTGTACTTCAACCTTTTCTGATTGGTTCAAGCAGGTCAGCTAGCCACCCGGCTAACTTGTGCTGCGGTACATTGCACATTGACATAATGGGTCGAAGTGGGACTTGGGCTTGAGGGTTTTAGGCAATCCATACATATGCGGCATTCTTGTGCCCATTGGTTTCAGCGGCTTGCGTTGGTCTGCAAAAATTATGCTTCTTATCTTCAGTTTTTTAACCTACAGGTGATTTCCTTTTCGAATTCTTGGGAGTTGTTTGGAGTGTCACTCAGAATTTCAAACATTTTTTTCCGTATATTCCGTTTTATTCATCAACACAACTCCTTTAGCCTTTGTCCGGACGCAACACCATTAAATTTTCATTTTGCCTTATTTCTCTTAAGCTTTGGAAATGTGCCAGCATTAGTAGACCGTGACTTCTTTGTTTGTAGTTACGATGCTGGTAGGCGACATCCACAAATTTTGCCTTCAGGCGATTTTTTTCCCAGACATCAGCATATGTTGCTGAAGTTGGTCGTAAAGGTTTTCGAACTGCGCGTACAACTCAAGTTCTTCAGTTTTTTTGGTGATATGGCAGACTTCTATCCTAAAGAGAGAGTTTCCATTTGAGTCCGTGTTGGCGTTTCTGATGACAGATTGGTAACATATCTACCCGACTCTTCAGGAAATAAAGTCGTATTTGAAACTGGACAAAAGAATCTTCGAGCGATTTTGCCACGTTCGCCTTCATACGTTGTAGAACAGTACTACAAAAATTCATATATCTGATTCGACAAATAATCGGTAGATCATTCACAATAGGTCATAGCTTTTCGTGAATCTCTTCGATCGACTCCAGCTTTTGTTCACAAATTTCAATTTGTGATTTAGTTATTCGTTTGAGTTTGGGAATATTAGGCTGCAGTTTACATGATCTAAATTTCTTCGTGAACTCCTGTGTAAACTGACAGTTAGAGAGGTGTGTTTTGTAATAATGAACACACAGACGAAGAAGGCTATCAAGCTTACTAGTAGTCTCTCTCGTGAATCTTTTTTGGAGGAATTTAAAGCAATTTATTCCTTTTATGAAATTGAATAAGACAATGAGAAGACATAAATCATGTGGTGTTCTCTGGAGTAACATTTCTTAGATTCTGATCACACATGGACGTGTAACTAATTCTAAACATTAAGATAAGGTTCCGTAGGACGGAAATAATGGATACGTCATGAACAGTATAGGAGGTACACGTAAGTACGCAGTCAATGAGAGAATGAGGCAGACAGGCGCAGCGTGCGTTACTAGGCTGGAGTGTGGACAACAGATTAACTGGACAGGGAATGAATTGGAAGGAATTCTGTTCTCGTTTATGAAAGTCTGTACAATCTGGCGGAAGCTGTCCCTGCGACGTCTTTAGAACTTCTAAATCCCCGTTCCGGAGCATCTTTTGTCTCTCAGTTGAGGTCGGACATCCTTGTTAAACTCCACTCGAAGTAGATTGTGCTTGAAGGAGCTGATTCTAAACGTGCATTCTACGTTCAGATTGGGCTTGCACTAAATTCAACACTCGAAATCACATTGGCAAATCACTGAGACAGAAGCAGTCCCAGAAAACACATCGCGCAAGCGAGTTAAACACTACCTGTGTGTCTACTAATACCACAACGAATGGCTAAGGAAAGATGTACAGATTTTCTCATGTTTGTCTCAAAATGAATGTGATCGATACACTTGTAGCGAAAAGGCGTCCAATAAAGCACAATCTTTATTGTCCAACTCGCTAGTTCCCACGCCACACGTGCGCTCGCGATTTTGAATCGCAATTCCAGTCCACAACACCCCCAGGTTTCTGGTCACATGTCGTGTGCACTTCTACCCGGTTTAGGTGTGTGATTTACACCTTCTATCCGGGGGTTTTCCGCCCGCTAGTTCTCGTCCGTTGATCCGATTTCCTTGAGCGATGGCTTGTCCGGCCGCTCGTCCTGTCCTCCGTCCATCCACTGTGGGCTTTGATCGTACTCCACAACCGTGCCGAGATATTCCTGAGAGTGTTGGAATAATCAGGCTTTCAATTTGGTCATCCATTCTATTTCGGCCGCCACGTCTCGCCCGTTGGTCCGATCCGGTCGAGCGATGACATTCGATCGCCCACGCCGTCCTCCATCCACTCGCGGTGGGTTTTTGAGCGCACCTCCCCCCTGTGTTGAGGTATTCCACCGAGAGTTGGGATGCTCGCACCACCTGCCTGACAGTTCATCACACAATCACGACCGAGTCAGAAATCTGCTTTTTTCGCGTATCCGGGTTTCCTCGATGTTACGGAAGCTGCTGCGTTACGAGACCTCTGAGTATCTTGAATGACATTCAAGACTGCCAAATTTTGTTCTGACATCTGTTATAACTATGAGAATGGCTGTTGATATGCACCGTTCACTAGGCATCTGCTCAGTGTCTCATCTCTCAGTTGAAACGACGGTAACTGCATGCCTTCCGGTTGTGCATACCACTGAAGAGGGTTAGCTTGAGTGGACCTGTTCGACATCTCTGGTTCAACTGCCTGTTCTGCGGGGCTACAGTATATAGAGTTCTCTTTCGGAATCCCACTTGAAGCTTCTGACTCAAAGACCTGACTTAGTTGGCTTTGGAGGCTAAAAGCTGCTTTATCGAGATCAATAATTAACCGGCTTACTGTTTATGTTTGTGTGAATAAGGTAAAATGGACTTACAGCGCATTTTATTCACAAATGCAGGAACCTGTAAATGCTCTCCCAACCTGACCTCTATTTACTGGAGTTGATTCGCCAATCCATTCGCATTGACGATAATGGAGGACTGATTCCTTCAGACATGCGCTCCAGACCGAAAGTTCTGTTTAAATTGAGCTGAACAACGCTTGCCCGTTCAGCTATTTCATTACAACAGTTTCTTCTTTTCTGGATGTTGCTTTTCAACCTCAACAGTGAAACTTCAACGTACAGTTTCCCAGTGAAGTGGATCGACTAAGTAGTTTATTCAAACTGTCAGAGCGCTTGCTGGCCAGTCGCCTGCTACATACCCGTCGCGCAATCTGTCTGATTGATACTCTCCGAATGTTGATGTATAGCTACTCATGTGCCTTTCATAGGTCACTGAAGGTCCTGCTTGTCAGACGCAATAGACCAGTCCCTTGCGTACTAAAGCTGTTGCCGTCTACTGTCTGCTTCTCACAGCTTTGACAGATGACATTAATTTCACCAGTGTCGCAGATGATAAGAGTGTACGAGTTTATACTACCGTCATGCAGAATCGTCCCCTTAAATTTATTTATACTACTTGGAATTAAGGGCTTCAAATAGCCCTAAAAATCGTATTCGGATTGAAGACTTCCACGCAAGTACTAAGAAGAAGACCTCGTACTGGTTGTAGTAAGCAGTTCATATTCATGAGACAAGAAGCCGAATTTATCGATGTACAACAGTATTAAAGGAATCTCTATCTATCATTGGATGATCGTATTGGCACATACAAAGTTACAAACTGTAAGCTAATTAGTGCAATAGAGAACAAAGAAATCAGCGAATAACGGAAGGCGTAACATTAAGACTGTTCGTCCAATCCTGATTTGGTATCTCTAACGCGATGTTCGGATTGGTCTCTTGTTAGATCTATTGTGTCGGGGTTTGGATAAGCGGTGAATCGTGTAGATTTTCATCACACCTCTTATGAGCAATGTCCCCTATCTATGCATACTACCTTGTGGGACTCATGATTCATAACAAACCAGCTTGCTGGACAGCAGAATGGGAAACACTAGGACTCGTGGTCGGAGTATGTTTAACGGATGCGTGTTTTTTATGGGATGCATTTGTTGTCGTTCAAATGCGTATGCCATCTTGCTTGTTCACAAAGTGCTTGTGTCGTTGTTTATCACACAGTGTTTATACCAATGGGATCTGTTTCATCACACGTTGGCTGATTAATAGCGTGAAGCCCAAAACTGAAATCTGCTTTGGTACATTTATTGTCGATAGCGTTAGCTGGGTTATTTTAGGTCTTCTGATGGATGTCGTTTTTGGTTAATGATGGATATTTAATTTGACCATCGTCATAAATTACTGGATGCTTTCCACCGAACTTATGCGACAGGTTTACTGGTGTCTCTATATATACTGTTCATTTGGTTCACTCTAACTACGTAAACTCGTCGACTCATTTGATTCATGTCAATCGTTCCGTTTCAGTCGATATCACTACCTACCACGATGGGTTTCACGGGGACGTGAACGAGACTGTGTTTGTCGGAAAGCCAGATGATCGAGCAGTTCGTTTGGTGAAGAATTCTTACAACTGCCTGGCCAAAGCAATGGATGCCGGTAAGTAGATTGTGCCACGGTTTCGTGTAGTGATATGCTCCGCTTGATCTTATCGACTTCGGTTCGTTTTATGATTGACTTAGTGGTCTCAATATTCATGCAGATGTTTCATACACTGAGCTTCTTCAACACACTCTCGTGTGCTATGTATTCATGCTCTTGTTCGTGTTCCACAAGTTTTGTGGTCAGAGCCTTCTCTCATCTGTTCCTTTATTGCACTTCATCAAGCTGACTGGTCCTGCCGCGCCATCACTGTCGAATCGTTCATAAGGAGGCTGGCCACTGTAGGTCAGGTTCGTCTCTCGGGCTTTGGCTATCGTACCTCACAGATTCGGTGGCTGTTGACTTTAGGTGAGATGGCGACTAATCGGGCTTAGTGACTTGAATGTTGTCGTCGTTTGGCCGAGTTTTTTGTGAAGTGGGTGCATTTAATGACGCTGGACAGTGAAAGCCGTAAGGAAGCTGTTTTGCTGATGAGGCCTTGCTTTAACTCACAGCTCGCTTGTTTGGTTACAAGGTGTAGGCACCTTGATACTGGGTGTTTGTTTATAGACGAAAGTGTTTTTAATAGTTGGGTCTATTCCCGTCCCCTTGTTTCCTTCCTTTGTCTCTTCCTTTACAGAGCTGGATTTTTCCCCTCTATGGTTGTGTGGCAGTTAGGCATCAGTGTGGACTACTGACGTACTGCTGTCTATGATGATGACACCGTCAGTTAGCTTTATTGATTTGTCAACTGACCTATTGTCCCATCGAATCGTCACTCGTTTGTGTTAATGGTGAGATGGTGAACGATTTACACAATAATACTTAGGTGGTCAGTTCCCCGGATCATTTGGTGGGTGGATAAGTGGATTCGAATATGGAGTTTCCGGGCTCGGATCCGTCCGAAGTCCAGAATTTCACAATCAGATCTGTTTTAAGTTATCAGATTTGGTACTCAATTTATTAGTAATAGAATTATTTATCACTGTATACTCAAACTATCGCGGGTAAGTGTGTTTCACTAAAAATGCTCAGTGCGCCTAACGGTCAGCTGGTATATGGAGCGCCAGACGCAACCAATACCGACTGTGCATTTATGTGACCAGCTGAGCACGTACTTAAGGTCTTTCTAACGATGTACTAGTGAACTGCCGCTTTGTTCGCGCGTTCCTCCCTCTTAGATGTGCACTTATAGAAGCCAGTGATATGCTATTGGACATGATGTATCGGTCGATTGTTTAATGTGGTACAGACGGGTCGGTCGAAGCATACAGTGAATGAAGGAGAAAACGATATTGCCGATTTGATCATGGATCACATGATATTGTTTAACAAGCGGCCGTTTGATGAAGATGTGAAAGCGATTGCGAGAATCGATTTCTAGACACGACAATCGCTTACTGCGATTGGTCTTTCGATCTCTCCCAAACGTGGGTTTGGAAAACCGAAGTTCAAGACTCAGTATCCTATATGCCTTTGTGATATTGCGTGTGGGGATACTACACTTTTTGCTGGGTAATTGAAAAATCAGATGGGGCGAGAGTTCTTGTACATCAATATCACGTGTCTTTCGTTGACCGCCTTTGAAATGGTCGACATTAGGGTCTCATAAATAATGATATTTTTGATAAACACTGGCTACTTTTGACAACCCCATAACACATGGTAGCATGACAGTGTAAATCCAATAAGTTGGAAATAAATGAGAGACTGCTATTGTGTGCAAACATTGTTTGTAGTACATAGCTCTCAGACTTAAGACCCTGGTGCTGACTGACTACGTTTAACACCAACCGAATTAGGGGAAATGGATAGATATCGTCAGGTCAGTTTTGTTCACTCAGGGAGTTGATCATAATTTGCACATCAGTGCACCAACGATGAGGTATTGCTATTCACTCCTAGCGGGAGCGTTTTTGTAAGCTACAGTCTCGGATATAGCACCATAATTCATGGAAAGTCTTCGTGCACCTTCAAACGAACATATTCAAGGTTTCTTTGAATCCAGTGGGCGAATTGGTTTCGTGATCTTTGATGCCTTATTGACACACTTCATCCAAAATAGAGTATTGTGTCAGTTTACTGGCTATCCTTATAAACTTTTCGGAAAGTGGACAAAAATCGTTGGTCTTCCGACTTTTCCTTTTATCCACAAAAGTAAGTCCATCTCTGTCGGTTTTACGTTTTGTGGAGATTTGTTTTTATTAAGTTTTATTAAGTCACTAACTTGCCCATCAAGCGATTTGACGGCACTTTTCGTTGTCTCAATGAACAGGCCAGATAATTATTGGGTTGGATCTGAATAGTCTTTGCTGGTGACAACTTTTTGAGAGTTTTCGGCGGACGGACTGTTCTCAACGACTCCTTCTTTTTGATTGGTACGCGCATATGAAATTAAGTAGCGACTTAAAAGTTATTGATCAACAAATAGTTGAGCGACAACGTGATTAAGTAAATGACTAACACTACTTTGCTGTGGTTAGGAACACAAGCGAAGTCAGTCTTCGGTAGTCAGTTCTAATCGGGCTGGATGAGTACAGTAGAAACAAAATGTTTGACAGATTGAGATATCGTGTTTGATAGAAGAGGCTGCAGGGTTTGAACGAATTGTTTCTGTATGCACAAATCCGGGTGACCTAGTTGGATTGCGATCGCCTCGATAATCGACAAGAGGCAGCGTTTGATTTTTCGCGACAAAGTGACATGGATCCAATAGACGTTACGAAGCGCTCTCTTCCTGTCTGTGTCGATCATAGTAGATCAGTTGGGCCAGGATTGATGGATTGATATTCTGTTGTCTCAAAACGTTTATCAGTCAGAATTCCAGTCCACAACACACACGGTTTCCGCTCACACGTCGTGTGCACTTCTGCCCGGTTTGTGTGTATGACCGACGCCTTCTATCGGGGGTTTTCCGCCTGTCATTCCTCGTCCGTTGGTCCGATCTTACTGGGCGATGGCTCATCTGGTCGCCCCTGCTGTCCCCGATCCGATCGCTGTGGGCTTTTGGACGTACATTCTCCGCGTTGAGGTATTCCGCCGAAAGTTGGAATACTCGCATCTCCGGTTTTTTAACCTATCACATTACTTATGGTTAACATGACATTCGTTTCGATCCCGTGGCAGAAACGAGTGTACGCTCTCTCATCCTCTTCTGATTCCGGGCGTTTGGTCCGGTTATAACAGAAATGTGGCAATAGGACTTGCGGTATAACATGTTGTGCTGATTAGTTTGAAGCGATACGAACTCCATTGCTGCGTCCCCTTTGAATGAGAGGGGGCTAAGGAGGTATTTTTATTATCAGCAGTATCCCTTACGGGTCATGGCTGTCTCTCTTGCATGCTGTTGCTGTCGAATTTTTCGGGTTCGATGTTAGTACTAAGAATTTCCCGGAAAGTTTTAGTTTTGTTTATATCAAGTCCTCTTTATATATCCTCTGCTCTACTCGTCAGATAACCTACAAACTACGTTTGACCGATCGGCACGTAACCGTATTGACCAGTTCAGGTTTTTTCATGAACTTGCTTCATTGTAGTTACTTATCTAATCTGCATGTCAGTGACACTTCAAGAAAAGAAGTCCACTCACTAGTTTCCTTTACCGGGGTAGAGTTCCTGTTGTCGTCAGCCTTTTTACAAGTTGTCAGCTACTTCTTGGTGTCTTATAAGTAGTCCACTACACCGAAACTATCGTCTACATATCGCCCACAATGGCTTAATTTTTTTAATAACTTCATCCAGGTTGTTTTCTAGCATGTTCATGCAGAGATCAGCAAGCAATAAGCCCAACGGAGGGAGCTCATAGCAACCCCGTCAGCCTGGGTATACAGGTAGCCGTTAAACTGATATTGCATACTACTTGTGCAGAACAATTGTAATTTTTTAAGGTCGTTTGTGAACATTTCGGAGCTGGTTGGCAAGCGAAGTGAGATTCTCTGTGACCCAACGCAGGATGAAACAGACTGATTTCATTGACGTCTATCTACTCGCTCGTAATTTTCTCGTGTTCCACGGCTATACTGCCTGCTTAAGATACACAAGGATGGGATACTACTCAGGCCGATAGTCGTTATGTACAACTCTCCTCACCATTCGATTACAGAGTGGTTAGTAAAGATTCTGAAAACAGTAATTAAAAAAAATGAAATGTCTAAATACATTTGAGTTCGTGCTCGCTTCTGCAGCAGAATGTTATCTTCTGATGCATCCTCATTCTTTGCCAGCATACTGCCGACCGACACCATTAATTTTACGCCTGGTTACGTCAGAAACTACCAGATTAAAGTCGGGCTGTCCGTCACTGATAGAGCGATTAAGTGAAAAATGATCGAACCTGATGTTTTCGGAGGAAATTCAGGAAAACCAATATCCACGTTTTTCTTTTAATCCTTTTTTTCTGCCCTTAGCCATAGTTACTGCATGAAAAATCTTATTACTCAACCAATAGAAAGAAATACGAAGTCTTTTAAGGAAAATCCAGTGTATCACACATCATCGTTGGAACAAACTGAGTCACCTGCCTTTCGAATTCCCATCGGTGAGATCAACTGCAACATACACAGAACTGTTAGCTCACTCATCGCTTCAGATATATGTTGATTGTCTCGTTCTTCCAACCAACTCAAGTCATTACACGTCATTATATTGAGGAAATTATTTGACAGTCCTTTCTCCTTAGTGATTTTGTGATGAAATTTACGAATTTGGTCGCGAAAACTAGTGTTATCATTTTGATATATAGTTTACCGGAAGGGGTTAGTAAAACGCACTTTTTTCTGCTCTTCTATGGAACCTTGACTTACCCACAAATCATAAAAACCCCGATGGTTTCATCCAGTAAGGCCTTTTCGCAACGCATATATAAGCAAACTTGCTATGTTTGACCATCGTTGTCTCTACCAGTTTACTTGCGTTAAGTGAACTGATCGCATGAGCAACACAGCCATTCGCTAGCACGTATTCCGGAATGTGCGGAATGCGCGATCAGTCGGTCAGCTAATCGTAGTGCACAGCCTACTATAGTTGGGTGACGTACTCCGTATGCCATCTGATCGTTTACCATATCGGGCATTATATATTGCGACCACGAACAATTAGGTAAAACCGCGTAGTGGTCAAGCAACAACGTGGTCACGAAATGTGAAGACCCTGACTGCTCCACTGAACAAAGTGAGTAGGTGTCACCTACCTGCGTGGTGTCCTCGTGATCACTGATTAGGAAGGCTGTCTGAGATGGCTGTGTCGCAGTCAGTAGTGTATTCACCCATATCATTTTTAGTTCTTCCGCTTAGTCTTTTATTAATAATAGTACTCTCTAAACTTTTCAGCATCGTTTCTTCTAGGATATTCCGCGTCGCTGTTATGCTGAGTGGCGGTCCGAGTCACAGTACCCTTTAGTCAAGCTTATAGCTGTTTTGATGATGATGATGATGATGATTGTTGAGCTGGTGGACACAACGTAACTCTCTAGAGTAACTTTGTCACGTTTTCTACTGTTCCTGCTTACCGTATAAGTGTCGGATATGTTCCACGATACTTTTTCCGTTTTTGGCGGCTCGTTTTTCGTCACAGCCTTCAGCCTATCCAACCACAGTGCTCAAAAGTCTTAATCGAACCTGCTATTACATACATACACCTAAGCATTGTGTTTCAATGAAATACCCTGTTAAACCAGTGAACAAAGAACGATATTTTTTCAAAAGGTTGGGTATTTCTTTGTTAATGTGTGATTGAAATGTGTTCTTGCGGAAGACCCTCGGTTATGTTTTTAGCTCACACGATTTCAGATTACTAACTGCCATTGAAGAGTTCTAAACATGATGATGCAAACGATTGGTCTAATACACAACGGCACTGAATCTGTATTGAGGGGCATTTAGTACGTTGTGAGAGTGTTCCAGT
The DNA here is from genome assembly GCA_013368495.1 of Paragonimus heterotremus. Lineage (NCBI taxonomy): Eukaryota > Metazoa > Platyhelminthes > Trematoda > Plagiorchiida > Troglotrematidae > Paragonimus > Paragonimus heterotremus. Next base: position 59,378 of record LUCH01001912.1, on the reverse strand, counting down.
TTGAGAACCGGACGCATCGGAAAGTTCCAAAAAGTCTGAATATCCGGAAGAACTGCGGGAATTTTAGTTATATTTCTACATAAAAGCTCCTAATGTTCGGCTCATGTTAAAGTACTACCGTCTAATGCCAACTTTTCGCTTCATTCATTCTTACTTAGCGATGAGCACCTGCCATCGGGATTCGAGCTGTCGTTCGTTGCAGAAAACGACACAAGAAGTACCCCCAAAAAGACGAGAGAAATAAAATCTGAATAGCATAAGATTAAAGAGATGGGACATGCTGCCATTTTTGATAGTGCATCAAATGGACGATTCGGATGAGCATTATGTGCTCAATCTGACAATTCACATCGACCGAATTTACTCGACGAGTTTGTCAGGGTCTTCATATTTTGTGACTACATTGTTGTCTGATCACCTCGTTATTTTATGCAACCGTTGGTCATGAGATCTTAACCGAGCAGACTAAATTAATTTCGCTTCAATAGAAAATTACGACACCAGTGGCTATTGTGTTCACTCCTCTTCGATCAGTCGGAAAATAGAGTAATCGTGCAATATAAATAAATTCTTCATGTCCTTGAACTGTTGTAATTATTAAGTCGTGTAAGTACATTTCACTTTTCTCCAGTCCCATCGCACACAGTCTTAATGTACAATCCCAACGTTTTCCATGCCTAACGTCAAACGCTGCTTCTTTGCGACTTCGGTTTGCAACGAGGTTGTACACGCGGTCAAGCTTCCCTGGGTCTTCGTGAAATAGTTTCTTGGACCTCAGATATCTGATAATTTCACACAGTTGAGAATCGGATAGAAATACATATTCGATTGTCTATTACAACTCTATCAATCAACTTCCATCATTACTGGCTTGTATATACCAAGCCAAGAGTTTTCGTACATCTGTTCTTGTTGTCTCTGGAATCTAGATTTCTCAGCTGTGAACTTGTGAGCAACTTATTTTATCACTGGCCGCAATATTAGTAGCAAATTTTTGTTTCTTTGTTCCGCCGTTCTCACTATGGTGGTTAAATTCTTTCAACCATCTGGCATAACAAACTTATGTTGAGGACGACAACCTTGAACAGAAGCCTTTGTTTAAAGACGTAGCAAGTATATTTCATTAATGCGTTGGGTGAATTTGGCAGTTATCTATGATTTAAAAAGACCGGTCCTCTGTAACCTAACACAACACGTGTTTTCGCCCGATTCAGTAATTATCTCTAACTCTGCCGATTTTGTTCACCAAATGGCTTACATTGATAGATTTATCCCTCCCGGGCTAAACACCTTCGATAGGTGCTTTGCTCTGCGTTTGTCTCTCCCCACATAAGATCTAATGTCGTTGAAGCATATTCATGATTTCACATTCCAAACTCCATAGTTCATTGCTGTTGTCATCTGACTAAATCTGCTGCCCAATGAATGCTTTGTGTGTGTGTGCGCGCGCGCGCATTGTTCCAAGTGAACTGTGTGATCGATTTGAACAACCTGCCTGTTGTTCAGCTGATAAGTATTAGACAGCCAAGTTCAGTATGACAACGTTAGAGTAAAAACCAAGAACAATTTGGCCAGCCCACATTCCTCCTTTCTCGATACACTGACATATTTACACGCTTGTTTGATGGTTTCACCATAGTAACCTAGTAACTTCTAAAATTTTAGAAAAATAGTTTATTGAGTATCGTTTTTTGTCTGTCCAGCTTGCCACAGTATACACTATTTCTGTATCTCTTTAAGAGTATGTGTTAACCTGAATGTAACTGTTTTGGTCATGTTAACATTCCACAATCATCCCACCTACTCTGACTCTATAAATGTATGCGGGTTCGCCGGTTACATATGTTAGCTTTTGCCTCCTATCGCAATCTTGTCCGCATTTCACGTGACTTTTAGTGATGAAATCTTGGTGTTGTATCTTACCTAAATCTTAAAACAATCAGTTCCCGTCCAAAGTTTCGATAGGTTACGCGGAATACTGTTTGCCGTACGTTTTTCTCATCAATCGTCATTAGTTCGACGTTACCTTGACCTTGGATGTTGTTTGAGTGTTGTGTAGATCACTATAAATAACCGGCCTGAGAGCATTTCTACAGTCACTTGGGAAGAACTCATATCTTATCAGCGTTCAGGTGACTTCAAGATAGTGGTTTCAAGGCAGTGTTCAAATTATGTTCGCGATTGTTATTTTTAAGTCACTGTATGACAAAGCGTTTAGGGTCATTGTCTACGAGACAGCATGATCTCTGGGAATACCTGTTAAGTTGGTTTTTACAGCAAGTAGTTGTGTCACAACGGTCGTTAATGTGTTTGTAGAAATAAGAAAGCTGTTGTTGAGTTCAGCATATTAGCCTTCTCTTTGTTGATTGATCGCGTTGGATGAGCTGATCGTGTACTATTCCGAAAAGCAAGCATATTCCTGATCTCATTATTCATTGCGCCAACCGAACACATCGTTGTGATCTACGGGGCTTTTAATTCCCTTGTTTATTCAGCGCTTAGATTCAAGGTCGTTGATTTGTCGCTCAGGAACATTTCGGCCATCCATCTGGACCACGTTGTTCTAGGCGGTACAGTTCTCTGCTATGTTCTTTCACGCTTCAGGATGTATGTTGCCGTGAGGTTTATGGGTTAAGAACAATGACCACTGTCTAAACTACATTGACTGCCTCCTGACGGAGATCAGAAAATATTAGGTAACGATAGGGAAAATTGCACTGTAAAATAAATAACTATTGCCCAATAGTATTACTAATAATAGTAATCCTGAAAACAACAATCCATTTCTTTGTCTTCTTGTTTCTATGAAGTGCATATTTCATTTTTGATTTTTTCCCCTTCGTTGGAGTTTGCTTTTTGTTGTGTGGTGATTTCTTCGTCTAACCGAGCACACGTTATATCATTCCTTATGATCTTTCCGCATGGCACCTCATTTCTCATACCCCCACCCTTCTTTCCTTCTGTCTTCTATACCACTTTTTTTCTTTCGTCAGTTCGGCCTGGAGTTAAATATCGAGAAATTGGCGACATAATCACAAAGCAAGCGTCTGCGGATGGATTTTCTGTCGTCCGCACCTATTCTGGTCATGGGATTCATCGATTATTTCATTGTCCACCCAATGTTCCACACTACTCTCGTGAGTTTATGTTGCTGTTCTGCGTTTGTGCTTGTTCAGTTTCCTCTTTATGTGATGTTCTTTTGTCTATGGTTTCATTGTAGGCGTCCGTTTATCTTAGAAAGCATTAGTCTACTGCGTTTCAGTGACGCCTGTTTGTTATATGAAGTGTTTGCGCACAATCCCTTCTGATTCGAGAATAGAACACATTCGCCTGGAAGGTGCGTTCAAGTATTCGAGGTTATACTACCGTTATTTTTACCAATCGGTGTGTGTAAAGTGAACTGTTTGTGTGAACAGTGTTTCAGCCCGTCAATGTCACTCATAAAACGAGTGATCTATGTGGATTGAGTTACGTGCCTCATTCAGGTATCTACCAAGCCTTATTTAGTACAGCTGCTGGCGACACAGATAACTCACCCGCGGATAGGCAATGTCTTGCTGCTGAGCTTTGGAGGAGCTGATAGTGACGATGACTTTGGTCAACTCGTCTCACCTGCATGCTTGATAACCACTCGACTATCTATTTTGCTTTCAAATGTGATGACTGATCGCTATCAGTCGCACGTTCATATCCACAGGATTATTTACCCCACATGTTTTGTCAGGAACTACACATTGGGTTGGGATAAACAGTACATGACCACCAACTGTTTTTGATATTTATTCACCAGATCAATACCATTACAAAGCTAATAAGCAACAAGTCAGGAAACTTACAGATTTCATGTGCCAACGTCAAAGGAAGTTAGCTTATGAGTAATGAGTCGACGCGAATTTGTGTTACATCACCGGCTGAGGGTTAATGGTATACTGTGTGCACTCATAGGGGATTGTGGTTGAGAATTTCACCAACGCTTACCAGCTCAATGACAGTTTAGCGTCTGTTTATACAGATCATTTCTGGCTCATTCTGAACAACCGGGCATTAGCCAGCCAATATGGTCTAAGTTGTTGTCTGATTGGAAGTAAGATTTTCACATACCGGTTAAATTACTAGTGATTGACTTAGTATAGGTTGTTTACAACGTCTCTTTCGTGATTCACAGCTACTCAATGCAGTGTGTATTGAATGTTCCTTCTTAGGCTCCGTTATCGATTTGAGTGCTTGAAGATTACTCTCATGAATGCGTTTTTATGCTTCTACTAGTGATGTGCTACATGAGTCTGAATGGTTAACTAGAATATATTGTTTTTATGCATGTGTTCTTGAACAGGCAATAAAGCAGTCGGTGTGATGAAACCGGGACATTGTTTCACCATCGAGCCAATGATCAACGAGGGTGTATGGCGTGATGAATTATGGCCAGACAAATGGACGGCAGTGACAGTGGATGGCATGCGTTCTGCTCAGTTCGAACATACTATGGTTATTCTTTCTCCAGAGCGCTCCACCTCGACTGGCTTGCCGATTGAAGTTTTGACAAAACGTCAATTGAAAGGAGAGGATCCATTACCGTCCACCATCCGTTCGGCATTTTCGGCCGACGATCAACTTCACTTCGAACGCTACGGTCGTCCATATTTTGTTGATCAGCTACACCAATTTAATATGGACAATTGGATCACTGTCTAGCCTCCCGACTGGTGTCCGATTATTTTCCCGGTTCCCCACCATTCGATTGTTGGGTTCCTTACCCTACCTCTAAACAATGGTCCCAGACGTTTGTTTGAGCTCTATACTCTGCCTTAGACAGGTTCCTTCTCCTTTGTCCATACTGTGTATCTTCGCCACCCCGCTAACAATTATATCGTGGTCTGCGCTAATGTGCTTGTTTTTTGCACACAAATCTTAAATGGTTGGTGGACTACCTTTTGACTGGTTTACCTTATCTGGAGAATTCCTAATGTCAGCTTGCTCTCCAATTGGAAACGAACCGGTTTGAACACTCAATTCCGTATTCTGTTGATGAGATAGAAGTAGTACTGGTTTTTTATTCAGCTGATCGCATGTTTCCTCGTGTTCGGCTACGTAAAGCACCGCAGTAGACTTATTGTACTTAACTAGGTGTTTGAACGTTCTCACATCTGTGGAAGTCAGCGAACGGGGTGCAATTCGTAATGTTGGTTGTATATGCAATACTCGACAGTGTTCGCTCATTACTGCTTACGGTGATCTATCCTGGTTCGTCTCACTACATTGAGTATAGTAATCTTTCCTCCAATGAAATGATCGATCCCCTTTCAAACATGCAAAACGACTGTTTGCAGTTATTTCTATCACAGTGTTCTGAATTCAGGAATGCATCTATCGTCGTTCACTTCAGGGTTAGCATTGGTTTAATAAAAACGGAGTGTGATTTTTCAGTGAACTGAGAAAGCATGTAAAAAGTACCTCTTTCAATTTTCATCAGTATACTTTGAAAAATGTGCGTTCGGTTTTGATTACCAAGTGGAACTCAAAAATGATCTCCCTTTTTCAGCTGGCTGTGTTTTCATTGTCTCTGTCTAAAATTTCACGAAACTGCTTGTTGAATGATGAATTGTTGAAGAAAAAATCACAGTATGAGTTCTCCATCCGCAAAAATATTATGAGACATTTGTATCGTATTTTGAGTCTCATGCATTGATATATATGCTAACTGATCTAGCCAGTATTACCTCTTCCTATCATGAACGAACAGTTGGTGAACTTGATTCTATTGACAACTGTTTTTGAAACTGTAGATCAAAAGTGACGTCTTATTTCCTAAGCAATGTGATGTTAACGGTAATGATGTAACTGTTGCCCCTATCGTCGAAGTGTGCTATTCTCATATACATTCAGTGTCGGAAACAGGTGGCATGGTGTGGAATACAGCAGAAACTGAAACGAATGAGTGGCGCTGAAACGGCTAATACCGTATTTTAGACAATTGGCCAAAGTAAGAGTTTTATGAGCCAAAACAAAATACAACTAAATACATGATGAAGCCAAATACTTCACATCAAAGAGCACAAGATAAAACGGTTACAATGTACCTGTCTGATCAATTTATTTAGGAGAAAATCAAACTAGAAAGCTATGATATAGATCTTATGCGGTTCCCGGGTAAACTAGTTTAAGTGTTATTTCTTCTAATGGTTCGTCCTAAATTTATGTTGTCATTGTACCACTTAATTTGGTGTGCACTTCAAGACAGACCATCATTTACTGATGAAGAGCGAAAATGTTTGTTTGTGTACAAGTATGTAATGGACATGAATTCGTATGGTTGGCTCATTATTGTAACCCAACTCGGCGTATGCAGGTGATTTTTTGAAATGAAAATCCTGAGAGTTTTGAAATGCATCAGAACATAGAGAAGACATTTGTTGCAGGATGTCGACGTTTTGTTTAGTCTCTTCAATCACTTGAAGCAATCAATTCAAGAATTTAAATAGGATGCGAGTAGCACACAGTCGATCGGATCAAATGTGGGTGGGTGGATATTCCTTACCAAACAAGATATACTGAATGAGTTAGTCTAATCCGTAGCATTTTATCAGTTGGAATTTACGCCAACCGCATCATTTAATTGGCTCGATTGATTGTTTTAGATAAACGGCTGAAGATATGAAACGAAGTGTTCATTTCCCACAAAACGTCTTCTCTCTGTTTTAATAAATTGTGTGAAGCAGAACCAAATTTCGAAATGCTTTCAGTGTACTGACCTCTCTTACATAAAATACACGCAAACAAGCGAATATTTTCACGCTTTTATTCGATAGCTGCACGAAATGATTGTTTAATTATCATGCTTCCATTTTCACCGTTTGGCGTCAACAAACAGGTTAGTTTCAATTCAGCTCTTGTTAGTTTTTACAAATGACCGTATTCTTGTTTTGAAGGGTGTCTTTTTTCTGAGGGGGGCACTCATTCACATATTGCTCCGCTCATTTTCCCATGTAAACCAAAGGCGCCGGCTCGTTGAGTAATATCCAGTCACGTGAGTCAGTCTTGATGCAGCTGCTGCTCAGACTTTAATATTCTAACTATTCTTTGTTTACCTAAGGAAGATGAGACGTATCCACATTCATTCTGCACTAAACCTGGCGTTGCAATGGCTGAGTTGATTTATGGATCGACGAAGCCGTGGGATAGTGGACCAGAGAAGTCACAGTATGGAACGAACAATCTTATTTCGGGCGCTTGCTATTGATTGGTTATCCACAACGTCTTTTATGCGCAGCCTGAAGTATGTTCGAGTTACGTTCATACTGAAAGTCACTCAGTGCTTTACAACACTTGTCAACGAACTTGGGGGCAATCCACTAACTACAGTTGATAGTGTTCTCTGGCGCAGCACGTGAGTTTATACTGCCGTCAATGGAAGAAGCGTTTACATGAGGCGACATTTGTAATTTAAAAAAACAGACATCGATGGTATTTAAAACGAAAACATCATCATCGTCATAGACAGGAATACATCAGTGGTTCACGTTGACGCTTAACTGCCACGCAAGGGGTGGGGACTTAACCACTAAAAATAGCTACGTCTACATTGAAACATACAACATCAAGGGGTCTACACTTTACAAACAAACAACCGAGCTGTAAGTGAAAGTGAGGCATCATCAGCAAGACAGCTTCCTCATGGCTTTCATTGTCCCGCGTCATTAAATGCACCCACTTCACAAAAAACTCGACCAAACAATGACACCATTCACGCCATTGAGCCCGGTTAGTCGCAATCTCATCTGGTCTTTAGACACCGACTCTGAGTCGCGAGGGCTCCAGCCCGGAAAACGAACCCGATCTACAGTAGCCAACCCCTTTGTGAACGATTTCATTTGTCTACGCCAGGTCATCATCTGTCCACCTCGCACCTTACACCAATCGGCCGAAGCGTCGGCAAACAGTGCTCGGTGTGGCAAGTGATTAGCTGGCATCCTTAGTACATGACCTAACCACCTAAGTCTGTGCAAGTGTAAGGACTGAACGAAAGAACTCGTTTGACAATCACTTCCAAACACCCGCTTCCTAGTCTCCTCGTTGGTGCCATCCGATATGACCGACTGAACGCAGACATCGTTGGTCAAATGCCTGAAGACGGTTCACGTCCTCTACCCTGAGGGACCAGGTTTTGCTGCTGTAAAGTAATATAACCCTCACTGTTGTCTGATGTATTCCACTCTTAGGTTTCAGAGACATACCTCTCTGTCGCCATAAGTGTCTCAGATTGGCGAACAGCGCCATAGCCTTGGAAATCCGCCCTTCTGTTTCTTTCCTTACACCTCCGCCGCCGCCGCTGATACAGCTTCCCAGGTATACAAATCGGTCAACAACCTCCATGACTTCATTATCTAACATTAAATCTACGTAATCACAGCTATTTTGTAGAAGCAGTTTGCCTTTTGAGGCAGGAAAGAGCATTCCGAAGTACTTAACAGAACGTGAAATTGCGTTCAGCGTTGTTTGTACCGCCTGAACACCTTGTCGTCAGTACGAGCAAGATCAGTCAGTCTTTCATCAGGTGAGATGTCCACGCCGGCATCATTTGAGTATCCTCCATTGTTTCGTGTATGATGGAATTGAACAAAAATGGTGAAAGGGGACAGCCTTAACGTATGCCGCTCCTGGTGCTGAAGCTGTCACATAGTTCTCCGTAAACCGTAACCTGAGCCGAAGTATGGAAATAAAGCGCCGACAGTATGTTCACATACTTGGTCGGTACACCTCTGTGTTTAAACGACTGTAAAAGTGTAGATCGATCCACCGAATCGAACGCACCTTTATAATCGAGAAATACGGCAATTGTTGGTCGGCGGAACACATTACGCTGTTCCAGAATTCGAGGGAGGATGAAAGTGTGATCTATACATCCCCGACCAGGCCGAAACCTGCCTATTCTTCCCTAATGTTTACCTCTCGAACTGCAGTTAGTCGACGAAGTATAATGGAGGCGACAACCCTTGAGATGACTGGGGTCAAACTAATTCCCCTGTAGTGTTCGTAAAATCCCCGGGCTCCTATCTTAAATATGGGAACGGAGGGATGGTCTCCGTCATACACACAAGTTGAAACAGCTGAGTGAGGGCCTCTACTAATACCTCTCCACCTTATTTGAAAAGTGCCGGCACGATATCATCTGGACCAGCAACCTTATTACGATTGAAAGCCGAGATGCAATTGCGAACCTCAGTCACAGCGGGTGGTTCTAAATTTACCGACCAGGGTGTTACATCACAAGTTTGTGGTGACAGCACGGTAGAAGCAGAGGGCCAGCGAAATTGACCCTCAAAATGTTCTGCCAACGCTCTAACCTTCTGAACTTATTATAGATTAGTGTGCCATCTGTCTCGCTGTTAGCTTCACTGATAGACGGTCGCCTGGGACCAGTTGTACGGATCAGCTTAAAGAGTTTGCCGGTGTTCCCTGAGGCAAAAGCGGTTTCCATTTCCTTAACTTTTTCTACTAACCAAGCCTCCCGATCAGCCTTTAGACTACGTTTCAGCTTCTTACGGATATCTCTTCCAGGCCTGTTATGTGGACTGCCAGGAGGATTGTTCCGTCTGGCTTCTAACAACTCCAGAGATTTCTCTGAAATCCAATGTTTGGTAAACTTATGTACACCTGCGCCACTTGCTGCAGTACCTGCTTTCGGAATGGCTCGTGAGATTTGTGTCCAGCAGCTATTAGGATCTTCGGATTGAGTACCACTAAGGCAGCTTCCTAAGCTGGTTTGGTACTTATGCTTCACAGATGGTAAAGCCAGTTTCTCAACAGTTAATCTTTGCTGTCGGTAGGGTCGTTGTTCAGCAAAAGTAAGAACAAAACGACAGCATACCAACGCATGATCTGAATCCAATAAGAATGACAGTTTTGAATGGAACCACGCCACCTATAACTAACGGCTGTTGTCTATCTGAGACTATGCCTGATTCGGAGCAGGCGGGCGCCAAGTGTATCAATGACGTGCGTGTGATGCCTGAAACTAGTGCTGGCTAAAAATAGCTTATGCGCAGCGCACAGCTACAACAATCGCCCACTATTATCTGCTCGGTATGACGCTATCCAAAATGTACGACCTAAACGAGATTCGGCTTCACCAAGGCGATCCACCTGGGCATCCATATCTCCGCCCAGAACGACTAGATCAGAGCCACCTGTCGACCGAAGGGGAGCCGTCAGATCCGCGTAAAACGCGTGTTTGACGCCGACATCACTACAGTCATTTGGAGCGTAAGCAGACACAGCGAAAAGATTTCTGAAAGTTTTGCGTCTAGAGCTGGTCTTAATTGAACCTGCCAGGCGGACAGCACAAAGTCGACTGTTAACAGGAATCCAATCTATCAATGCGGCTGCAGCCGTCGTGCTGAAGACTATACCTACTCCAACCTAACCTGTAACCAGTATCGGGTTGGCAGTGCGGGTGCTGTTAGTTCCATACGCTGACTACTGTCCTGTGTTCTAATCTCTGAGATACAGCCGACATCGACATGCAACGAGTGTAACGTTTGTGCGAGAGTGGCCTGTTGACCTATCTGTTTTGGAGTGTGAACATTGAAACCACTTATGTTAACTCGTACTCTAGGTCTAAACAAGGGACGAGAGATGCCTGAGGCTGAATAGTAAGAGACGGAACTTACCGACTGAGTGTTACCACGGTTAGCTACATCTGTTGTGAGATCTATGGAGTAACTATCAGAAATGGATGTCGGGAGGTGCCTGCGAACTAAATTGGATAGGACAGTGGGGGAGGGGTCAGCGGTAGGATGTTTTCACCTATCCAATCTGCTGTGTACAGCAGATAGGGCGACCCGGTTTATACTGCGAGACGGCCGATGCAGTATGGAATTACTTGTGTTGTGACTATTCATGGTTGTGTTTGGGCTGATATACTGCCAGGACGCCTAGACCTAAACATGAGAACGATTAGGGTTTTCAACCAAAGTCTTTGACTCAGAAGCCTATACCACAAAGCAACGGGTGGGTGCTAGTGTACCAGAAATGGCACCTTTTTCGTAAAAAGATGCCAACCTTCTTCCAACTCCCAACCTGGAGGACCAGGAGTCTGGTTTGTTACACTTCTATCTGTTGGCCTGTCTAACATGAGTGACTTTATCGGTGTGGTGGTCCCACCTTCAAGTTTAACCCAACAGGTCATCGAGATGTGCAAGCCGTTACACCGCGTCAAGCTCAAGTCTCGTTGTGACGGAAAACGAAAACAACAAACGCAACGTTGCTGTGATTGGCCCGAAAAATAAATCTCCCTACAATTTTGACGGAAGGATTTCGATGATCAGATGTCGTATGGAAGTATACGAATGCGATGTTCAACCCTTTCCACGAACTTTATTCCGTTTGAGGTGATACCCGGCGAAGTAGTTGCTTAGCTCGAAACATCATTGAAAACTGAAGTCGAAGAAGGTTCATTTATTTTCCTTGACTATCTCGTCAAAGTTAGTGGTGAGCAGAGATCCCAGATTTTTGTGCAACGCAAACCAACCCATTGTGGTCAGTATCTCAGATTCAGTTCAGCGCATCCTCTCGGTATAATGGGAATAGTCATCTGAGTATTTGTCAACACAACTAATTTCCCCATCAACAGCGCATAGTTAATGAGCGTTTGTCAGTAGCATGTTTATCACGCATTGCTTTTGACTGCGTTTTTTGATGACTATTCCACATATGTTAGAATTTCGAAATGATTGTATATATATATATATATATATATATATATATATATATATGTTACTACGTGTGAATCGGGACCCTGGCTATCGCTTTTTTAATTTGACAACCCACCACAATGCATGTTACAATATTTTGTTCTGATCGTTTACTGGACGCATAAAATGGATGTTTGTTATTCCATCTACGGCGGTCATTTTGTTGATTTCACCGATAACACGTACTGTTTCAGTTATAAGATCCTTATTCGACTGCCGAAAACGGGCTATGCGTTCCATATCCTACCAGCCTGTTAGGTTCCTGCGATGGCTGAATTACATTCATTCCACTCCCATTGACCTGATCAACAAGGGGAATGCGACGTGATTGATGGTCTCACCGCTCGGTTATCTTCGTATTTCCTCTGATTACGTGTACAATTCCCTCCATACATACTGGCTACGTGATGAAAATAAAGTATCGTCAATGAAATACTATATTACTTACCGAATTACTGAATCTTCCGCATTATCAATCTCTTCAAACCATTTGTTCCCTAGGAGTGACCGCTGTAGAGCGATTGTCTTTGTTAGTAAAAAAAGACTATAAAGGACCTTGAAGAAAAATGTCCAGAAATACTATTATCTTTCTGATTGTCTTCGTCGCCCTTAGTTGTTCGAACATATCCATTAAAGTCATGAGAACAGCTACGTAACGGTCAAGATTTGATTTCTGTGTTTGATCGTCCCGTTAATTACGGAAATAATAACTAGGACCAGTAATAAAATCGACCAACTGAAATTAGAAACGGAGCGTTTAATGGTAGTTATGCAATCACTGTTCCAACTGGTGAGCTCAACTAAATGTAGGCTGCACAGTGTTAGGTAACAGTACAAACTCCTGATCGCATTGGTCAAGGTTACACGATCAGATACTGATGACCATACCAGCGGTCAACACCCTGAATGTAAAATTTATCTCTGTCCACTCAATGAACGACCTGAAATCATCTTGGTTGCTATTAGCATGTTTGAGAGAAGTTAAATGAACGACATGTACGCTGCTTTTCATGTTTGCCTAGATGTTAATTTGAGATGAGAAATTTCTGGTTGTGCACCGTCGCCAAGACCACTAGTATCCTATTGCGCAACCATAGCGACTGAGTTCAGAAGTAGTACAGACATTTAATATCGTCACGCCGACCATCAATCGAACTCGAAAATCGGAACAATGTTGGCCTAACCAATATCAAACACACAGTTCTCAACAACTGTTGAGTGATTTTCTCCCTAGGTCTAACCGCCATCTACATGTTTATTGTGTTGCAATCAACCTGATGATCAGGCACAGAAACACCTTTTGTTCGCAACTTTATCCGTATGGTTTTTTGCATCTTGTTTTCCTGTTGTTATCCGTCGATGTACAAGACACGTGTGTTGCGGATGAGCTTGCTGTGAGTAGTTTGTGACAAACACACGTTACTTCCAGAGGCGGACACAGCCGGGAGTTGGACGTATTTGTTGTAGCCTGGATCACCGGAGTAAATGGCTCATTGACACCGACGTTGTCTATGAAATGGGCGCTGTTAATAGTGCGGAGCAGTACAGGTCACATTGGATACGATTTTAACCTCGTTTGCAACTAACCAGTGCCTTCATTTTGTAAACGGAGTTTGAACAGCTTTTAAATGAATGAAGTCCCTTACATTCTCCATCTTTCTTCTGGGGGTTTTGTGACCATTAAGCACCATCGATGTATCGTTGTCGATAACTGTCCTAAATAGTTTTACCCTGTATAATGCATCTAACTGGTCGGTGTCAACAGAATTGATCACTATATGCGTACACAGTGACTCGTAACACTTCTGACTAACCTGAATTTCATTTTTACGGTGTTTTTGTCTGACTGCAGTGCACCAACCACGATGTATTTTGTGTTCATACTGGCTGTCCAGACGATCGTATTGGTGGATGCACATCTGAATACTCCGACACTATCGATGTTCCCACCACAGTTGTAGATATTCAAAACAGATCAATTATGTCTCATATTTATTCAAACTGGCATTAGTCAAGCAGCATATGCAAGTCACACGTGTATAAATGAGCAGAAAAAATAGTTTATGGCAAAAGTACTTGCAAGTCGGTTTGTTATCATTCCCAGCCTGTCTCCTCTCATGCCCACATACTGGCTGTCATCATGAGAAAGCTGCCCACATGACCGCAAGCGGCACTCGCGATAGCCACTTTGAATGCGTAACCCATAGTTTCCAGTGTAGCTGTTTTTAATTCCTGTTCAAATGGAAATGTGGAAGGAGTTGGTAATGTGACTGACTGACAATTGACTACTCAATCACCAACATCTACCAAACACACATCTTGCTATACGTAAACAAACTGAGGGTTGCATTCATGTACTTTCTTTCTCTGTCATGTATCTGTGATGTGGTCTGACCGCCTTTGCTGTAGTAGGAATCTTTCCCTGACTCGCCTAATCGCCCATATCTTTGATCCGAGGTATTGTTCGTTAAGGTCATTCTGTCCTTATTGTTTGTCTTGTTGTTGCCGTTGCCAACACGTGCAATCCGTCACTATTGTGGGATATATTGCTTACGCGTCTTCTAATATGCTCTACAACATGACCTATAGATATTGATAAGTGGATTGAGAATCACCCAGCGTTAAGAGCAAGTTGTGTTATTCTCAATCCATTTATCAATAACATGTTTAACATGACGCCCAGACTGTCTGACTTCATTCGTACTAAATTTGATGCGGATATTCTACAAATGGCCTATAGGTATTCGTTTTTGTGAGTGAATCGGTGAGCTGTATTTTTTGGCGTTTATTTGGCCGGATTTATTTGCAAATTTATCAGTTCATTCAACTTCCATTTGTTCCATGTAATACAGGTCTTTTATCCGAGAACAGAGACAACGGATTCGATCCCGTATGAATAATTTCTGGATCATAAGTGAATTTAGATAGATCCCCTACTCGATGGATCTACAGTTAACAAAATCAACGTCTGTCGCAAACTGAATGGTTGACTTAATCCATTGCCAGTTTGTTGATGATTAGTGAGAAGGGGCAGCTCCTTCCAATCATTACCTTTGCTAATGGCTTATACTGAACTATCGTTTATCATCATACTGTGTTAAAGTTGTAGTCTAACCGTTACTTGGCTCATACTTTGAACACCACTAACGTCTGTAAGATATCCGCACTAAATCAACTACGAATGAAGTCAAACAGTCCGGACGTCGTGTTTAGCACGTTATTAATAAACGGATTGAAAATAACAATAACAATAATACGCCTCCTAGGGTGGCCTTCCTCAAGAGTGTTGTAATCGTGTACAACATTCCTGAGGAAAGCCACCCGAGCTGGCTGAAATGTTCATTATTATCTGTGGCGCCCCATTTCTGTGATAAGCGCGCTGATTACAATAGTGAGAAGAGGATATGTTTTGTCTCCTTATCAGAATATCACTCTACCGAGGTATCCTGTTAGGCTGTCGATTTGAGTTAACATGAGATATGTCGTACGCTTCCTATGACGCGATTGAAAAAACTAAGCGCAACGCAAAGCCAACGGTTGATTGTTTGGATCAAATGCAGGGTTGATACAAAAGATAGTTCAGTTTTCTCACAAGATTTGGGACGTGAGTTTTATTCCCAGGTCGACAGCTGGACATATACCACGGATGCGCTCCAGTTCGCTTGATCGCTTATAGCCTCCATCAAAATGTGGATCAATTATGAGTGACACATGAGTAGATATTAGACTGTTCACTATTGATTTCGACACTGTCGAGTTTAAGTGACTCAAGGACTAACAGATTGAGAGTGGTGGTTCACAGCTGATTGACTGTCCTCAATTGCACGGATACAAAAATATGACAACAATCAGGGGAAATCACATTTCGCGATGTTGATTTTGATTGGAAATGAGATGGCTTCGATGGCGCGTTTATTTAATTTTGAGGTCTATGATCAAGTGGCATGCATCCATTCAAATAAGCGTAAAATAACAACGAACCGTCAGTGGCAATAAGAATAGCACTAAAAATCAGTCCCGTTCGAATAAGGAGTCATGTGTTAACAACAAAAATTCAAATTTTAAACAGGTCGAGTAAGGAAATACTGATGTAAGCAATGTCGATCTTACAGTAATGAACGCGGGACTAGACAGAAGCTAATAGGTAGCCTAGGAAGATGGTTGGGACAAGAGAGAGAATATAAACGTATGTAAGCGACATAACTGAAACATTCTAATAATAATAATATTAATAACCACTTTACGAATAAACTCATGACTACAATCCCCTAAAATCACGGTAGTGGTGGATCAACTACCTTTTGCTTCTGTACACAAACTGTTTATCGCAACAGTCTCAGCAAGAGGTAGCGTTTATTGGTTTGGTGATATAACACATGGAAAGCCTTCTCCACTTGAATCATATGTCCCGTTTCTCCCAAATGCCTTGAGGTAGAAGACTGAGCTGTGCCGGTTTTGTTGTTCACTAGTCATTTAGGAATGTCCTCCAAGACACGTGTCCCAAATGTTCTCATCGTTCTGCCGATGTACTTGACTCCACAAATACAAGTGAATTCATAAATAATGCTGGATGTGGCGAGTCAGTTGCTTGGGTATTTCCTCGGTGTGCAGGACAGCCGTATCACTTGATTGGTCAGTCTTCATTTTGCCGCGTTGTATGCAGCTCTGTGGGTACATTTTAGTTCACGTTGGATGTGGGTGGTTACATTCTCACCTTTGTATGGCAATGTTATATACACAGGTTTGGGGGGCTCTTTCTAATATTGACCACTTCGACCGTTCTCTTGCGAATTTGGAGATAAAGCGCGCAGAGTAGCTGTCGTGCACCAATTTGTGATGGATAAAAGTCGAGTCCTCCTCGATTGTCTCAAGTGAGTGAATTTTGCGAATCTTACTGAAGAGGGTTCGAAAAAGACCACGTTTGAGCGATGTTAGTGCAAAACTCGTCCGACTTCTGGAACTAATGTTCGGAAAAATTGCTCAACACAACCTGAACGATACTTTCGCTTGTTGATTCCCTAAAAGACCCCAGAACTAAAGGACAAGATAATGACATCCTCTACTGTAAAATAACTCTTTACAAGAGTTCCACTAACTGAAGTGATATCCATTATTCATGACTGCGGCAGAGCACAACATACCCTCACACTACCTTTTGCTGAGACTTGCGATACACAGCTATAAACCCTGTCTTTCTGTACAAAAGCAAACTGAAGTTGAATTCGAATTGATCTATGCCAATTAATTATAGCCCGTTTATCGTAACGGAAGAGATCGGTCGGAATATCTCTTCAGAGTACATCTAACTTTATTCTACTTTCGTGTCCTAAATGTTTCCGGGGTCGTAACTGCTTTAAGTTTCAAGGTAACTGATTGGTGATCAATATCTCTTAAAGGATCGTGCAAAATTGAATAGTTAGCCAATGTTTGCCTTTGGTAAGTGAAGTTCTCACGCTCAACAGATGGAGTTTGCGCCCAGTAAATCTGCTAAACCGTTTCTATTGTTTAGAATTTCCTGCAACCTATACACAATTGCGGAGTCAAGAAAGTTTCCCATCGAACTCACACCATGATACGCTTATTTAGATGCTAGTTTTTAACTAAAGTGATCATCGTTCTTGTGTTGTTTTGATGCGACATTTTTCCCGCTTGAATAATTTTAATAGTGATATACGGTGACAAGTATCTGTGCTTCAGTAAACATGTCTGAGCGAAGCGTGTGTCAAGCATTCATATCTGAGATAATTCAATCTTGACTTACGGAAAATGTTTCTTCTTAACCAAGTCGCTGATGGTAAAACATCTTGAGGACCACACTTATCTGACATCCAGGTGTATCTACTCCGAAGCGTTCTGTGAGAATCTGCCATGATAACATCGTCACTGGGCTACTTTAAGTGCAGAGCTGGCGCGTTCATTTAAGCCACCAAGTATTCTTTCGATAGTTTAGTCGTCGGGTTCGTTTCCGAAAACTGATGTTGCTTCCAATATTTTACCGTGGACAATAGTCGATGTTTTTGTTGCATATTTTCTGATTTGTACCCAGGTTTCCCATTCTATCGTCTTGGCAGGTTGTTACTTTCTGTGAACGGTAGTCACCTATATTTGACAACTTCTTCTTTCTATTTCCTCGGAATAAATGTACTACCTTCCACTTCTCAATCGTCCAACACGAACCCAGTCATTAAAGAACTCCCTGAACTCCCTTCGGCCTTGTCCTGCTGCCACGAATTCCATGGGCGATACTGCTGTCGTTAAGTAGAGAGTTTCTACTTATGTATCCTACTGCTTATCACTTAGTGTCCGCAGTTTTAATATAGGAAATTGTGTTAGGATATTCTAACTGAGTTTCTGTACGCTTCATCGAGAAGAGTTAAACTGACAACTAAACAGATTGTTGTATTAGCCACGAAATTCTCTGGTAGCGATCGCAACACACCAGCTAATTGTTGATTGTCCGGTAGAGCCGAAACTTTTCCAGTGATCCAAGTATTCGTCACACTAAATCGTGGCAAATGTGCTGATAAAGTTTATTCATCTATTCTTTGCGCATAAGATCCTGGCTCTGCAATAACACTAGTAATGAAGCTTCGTGTGTATAGACCATGAATCGTGTTCGACGGTATAAGCATCGTCATCATAGACGTCAATACATCAATGGTCCACACTGATGCCTAACTGTCAGACAACTATGAAGAAGAAAAAGCAAACCCTGTGCAGAATGAGAGGAAGGAATAAAAGAAGGGACGATAAGGGTCAATTGGATATGCGAGTACGCAATACTCAAATGAAAGTACGCCCTTTGTTAGTCAATAAGTCACGTGTACGTCACGTGGTGCTTCAAAAAATGGGTTACCTTGCTAAATCCACCTCGGAATGTTGATGCGTTTGGAACGAACGTATAGCTTTCTTGGTTCCGAACCTCAAGAAAGATTATCACGCTGAAATACATACCGATAGCTAGAAAGGCAGAGAGAAAAGGATATGTGTAAACCTATTGTTTCAAATGTACAGAAAAGCACGTTTACTAGTAGCATGGAATACTAAACCGTAGATCACGTTACAGGTGATGTATTTGGATCACTATCGGCTAATCTGAATGGTGCAAGAAAGATCAATCAGTGCGGCATATCTGGTTGATCTCAAACTTTACTGGTGACCGCTCATTCTATTCAATTTTTTAAAATTTCAAATGCAGCCACAAAAAATTGGATACTCATTCTATTTTCTTTATTTTTCGATTCACGTCATTCTCAGTTATAACATATTCAGAATGGTGTCTGCATGATTTCCGTTCCCACCATCCAGTTGGAAATTATTCTGCACTCTGCCTGCTATCCTCAAAGGCAGTGTTGTTAAGTTATACAATTTTGAGTGTTCATCAGGTGTGATCATATCACCTTTTTGTACAGTGTCAAATTCAGAGGGTTTTCGGTTGATCTCCTTTTTTTCTACACTGAAATCTCTTAAGCGATCATGCATAGATTACGATTCCCAAAAAGAAATCATTTCTGTCTCCTTAAATGTGTTTACAACTTGTTGTTCTTGACAATACCATACCTGCGATCCATCCGACAATTCCGATGAGAAGTAAGGTGACTTGACGTTTCCGAGGTTGTGTTCGAAACAGGACAAAAAGCACTCCCCCCAAAATGTAAGCAACAAATGCCAGAGCCGCTGTAGCGTATGCCAATGCGTAGGCCGATCTTCGCAATCCTGATTGATAAAAGAGACAAAGATCATGTAATACTGTCTTGTAGATCTTAAATTATATAGCGGGTGTATATATGTACATCTTCAGATATGTGCAAGAAGGTAGCGCCTATTTCAATCAAGGACATTCACTCTTGTGCTTGCTTACTAAGGGATCACTCTGTCATATACAAGCAACACGCAACTTCACTTGATTATTGAGATCTAAAAAGTAAAACTTTATATTAGTAGTTACCATAGCTACATGACGTTTGGTTTAATCAAACATTTGACACTGTTGATGATTATTCATGTGACGTTCTCATAAATACCTGTGCGTTATAAAAACGAATCTGCTATCCCTCGTACTTTGTGCACTGACATTTCTGTAGCCTAGTTTATCAATAAGCACTCTCTGATTGATACACATAAGATTATTGCTATAATCGATTACAGCGGTTCCTCATCAAATACTTAGACCACTTCCATGGATTCTGGTTTGGCGTAGTTAGATGTAGTTATTCTTTCTTTACTGCTTTAAATTACACCAAAAGCACCTCAATCGTTGTCAGACAATGTAAACATGACGAACTCTGTCATGTATTGTTGTTTCTGGTCCAACAGATATTTCGTATTGTATAGAGTCCAATTATTCGCCTTGTTTTTCACTCTGTTTATTCACAGCAGTGAATACCCTACTGGCTATCTATGAATTCAAAGGATTAGGTGGTCTTAATCTGCCTCCTGGTCAAATAAGTTATGTACAGATACTGCTACATAGGCTTTGCGTAGTCTGTGTTTGGAAAACTGATATTTCTGATGTACAGTCTAATTGTTGGTCAAACCAGCCTTGTAGTGTTCTTGTACGTGGTCGCAGAAATGGAGATATCACGTGGTTTTGTCAAGTAAACCATTATTGATTTGTTTGTTATTAGGTTTTTGTTGTTTCTGTACACTAAGGAATTTCTTGTTTATGGAGTTTTTTTTAAGGTTGGTTCGTGATAACAATACCACTTTCTATTCATACGATTTCAGGCTTAACCCCCGGTTACTGTTTATAGTTGATCGGTTCGAGATTACCTAATCCTCCAAGTGTGGTTATAAACAATAACAACTACATGGTAATGTGAAGACACGTTACATTCGTTCTACACAGACAACTTGCATAAATATATAGTTTGATGACTGAGATTGCTTCTCTCATTAGTTTAGTATTGGGTAAATAGCTATCTACACTCATTAATAAAGCAAATGCAAACAGATTGAACATTAAAGCAGTGGTGTTTGGATATACTCACCATTTAACTGCCATTGTCACGACTGACAAACCAGAAACAGCAACATTTGTTTCAAACTGACCTCTGGTTACAATGCTAAGTTCATTCTGTTGTCTGTGTTGGTCCTAGTAAGCCGGATGATAATGTTACACATCGTTTAACATAACTACCCCATAACAGCTGATGTACAGTATGCTATCTCTTTGTGACCGGTGACGCTGTTTAACTTGTAAGACAAGTATTGCGGGTTCGAACAGAGGGCCTGATCGATTCTGTCGTTTATGACAACACGATACTTAAATTTGTGGTAATGAAGGTATCCACATGTGAGCAGCGAAGAACAATTGGATGTCTGCCTCTGGATAGGCTGCATGAGAACTAAAGTTTGAAGTTAACGAGCACCGAAGAGGGATTTCAAAACCACTGAACGGACAACGACAAATAGGTCTCCATTACGGAATTCGGAGATGTCCTGGAAACAGATCGTAAAAGCAGTCTGGAAAACGTGTTCAGAACGGCACAAAAGCGTTTACATAAAGCAGTCACGGAACTGACGAGTGCAGTGTAAGCAGACACGTTGATCACAATTTCTGAGGCCACAGGCGCTCACCATTGTATCGTACAAGTGGATTTACATTAGTGTTAACACGAAATGACCGTTCATTAGTATCGGTAGTCATTAGCAAGCACCCTGCATAACGTTTTCTGAAACTTTTAGCATTTACAGCACATTACAGAATTGGGTACATTACTTTCCCATTTTCCTTGGTTTTTGTACAGTCTCGCTCAACTTCACTTAGTAATCTGGACGATGTATCGACCTCTGTTCTTGAATAGTTAGCCTGCGACTAAAATCACCCGACCAATCAGATGTTGCTCACATTGGATACCCTGAAATGTGTAACTTATATTTTTAGTCATTTGAAGAATCGTCCTAGTAATAACTGTTACAGCACCCACGTGTGTCAGTTTGTACAGACTGCATGCAAATGTTTTGTAAAGTAGAAAACTTCAATCGAATTTAACCAGGTTTCCACATTTTTCCTTATTCTGTTGGACTTTCAAGGTCAGGGATGAAACAACGAAGCCCGCCGATGGACAATGAAGGTGGCGTGAAAATGTATGCATTTGGTCTGATCACATGTTTAGTTCGTTTGCTTGAGGTTGACAGAGCTCAGATGTAGGGCTGCTTACTACCAATCACGGAGGTTTTTTACTTGCATTCCGATAATCCCGACTGTTTCATGAGTTTATACAGAAAGGGAAGGAGCTTTTTTGTGTGTCTGTTTTTTCTAGTGGCTAATTATATTAGTACCGAGAAGAAAATGACATCAAGTAGAACCCTGTTGAGGACCGATGGATTATAAATATTTTAGCACGGCGTTATGACGGGTGTGTGTTTGGTGATTTATGACAGTGAGTTATGAAGCCACCCAAGAAAGTTGTACTGCAGATTGTCACTCATACTTTTGGATTGTTTGGCTTTTAAAATTTTTAATCTATCTGATGATGGTCACAAAGTTAGACAGTGTATTTCGAAATGTGTTGGGCTTGACTGCGAAATAGTTCTGTTTCGTTACTCAGTTGCCAGCGAATGACTAAGTAAACGTACTGTTTTACACAGTGAAAGGATAGCTGTTAGCCGATGAACCAGTGCGCAGCGAAGTTTGTGGACGATTACTAGGTCTTCTCTCAGGTTACTGCAGTACGTTGACAACCCGAGTTTTGTTCCTCACCTACTCTGGTAAGTGAGGATATTAGTACCAATAAATCTTAACGGACTGAATTTGAACACTTACACCAAGCATGAAATCATTTTAAGATGATGTTCATTTCTATGCAAAAGCAAAGTTTGGAGCTGAACGTAATGGGGCGGTTTTCAGGATGAAACATTCTTCACATTCTTTCCAAGAGATTTCGCACGTTTTAGCCATGGGTGCGGGTACTGAATACTTACTGTAACCCTCTGTCAATAGGGGGTTAGAGTGGTGTCTTCAAAAGAACACTTGCCACGATTTTGATAGCAAATATGCACCATTTTGTGTAATCACGGTGGAGAGCAAATTATTGTCTATAAGTTACTAACTTGGGTAGTTAAAGCCATCATGTAAACTTCCTGTGATTTTCAACATACAAATCTCAACTGTACTCTTACTGTATTCATTCACACAATGAAAAAAAGAACACTGCTTTTATTCATGATTGGTAAAAAATTGTAAGCACTTACTGAGTATCTCCCATACTCGTGGATGCACATTTACTCTTTCTAAAGGTTTTCCGAGAGATTCACAGGAATCTGAAAGTTCGACGAAACAAAACAATTATCGCTGGGTTATAGTCACGTGACGTGCGAAAATTCAAACAGTTCCAAAGGTTAGTTACTCAACCGAACTACTATGTAAGTGAAAAAATCATCCATGTCATAGGTAGTGGGTTGCATAGACAAGGTGAAGCTCACATTTGTAAGAACTTACACAACACGGTACATAAAGTCGTTCATCGAAACGCTGCTACCTAGTTAGGTTAATATATGCTAATAGAAACTCTTGTTGTGGACGTACAATCACTGGTAAGTCGCTTCGGAATGATGAATTTCTCAGTATCCTTGTCATATATTAGTAAGATGATTGGTTAGCTATTGAGTACAAACACAGTACACAAAACATGATCTTCAAAAAGATTCACTGACAATAAGAAGTGATTTGACAGTACCTTGCAGACGTTTTGTCTGGTGACGCTTTCACGCTTAATTATGATCATTGTTTCTCAGTTTAGTTTCTTTTAAAAAACACACTACATTCACACTTGAATGGTAATTTCATTATGGAATCAAGTAATGATCCAACCTTGTTTGATGTTACACTCACACGGCATTTTTGTGAAACTTTGCACCGTTTTGGTTATCGCGAATCAAGCTGACTAGTTTCGTGCCATTTGCAAATGACTAGGGTTTATTTAAAAAGCTATTCATTCAAATCCACCCAACTTTGTATGGCCAATACGCTAACAACGAAAGAGTTTTTAACATGGCGCTTCTGAAGTATGCGAAAAGAAAGGAGTATCAACGGACACCCTTATGGAACCGGGTAAGCTACAAGGTCCACAGAAAAGATTTCTATGGAGTTACCACCTAGAACAGATTGTTTGGTCAGCACACTTTGACACCAGCTTCAGCCCACTTTATCTCGAACGTATCCTGCACCTCAGTTACCCTGGTCATAATCGATCCGGATTGTAAAGTGGAATGATGCGAAGATTATTCCCCCAGTCCACCCTGCCTCTAATTTTGCAATTGTGATGATAGCTGCATTGACAAAGTAGGTGTATGACTTCGTAACGGGATATCAGAGAATTCTCAAGTAATTAGGAGACAAGACGGCAGGTTGGTTGGCACAACATAATGCGTGTCATCATCGTGTTTAGTGATGCACATCCATATGATTGGTCGTTAAACGAATCCAATGGGATTAAGCAGTTTGAATCTGTAATTTTTAGCTAACAGTGAGATCTTTCGATCAAAAAATGAAGACCAGCTCTGTAGGTGCAGCAATTATTCACAGAGACTGTGTCTCGATAATGATATTGTAACGGTTGGCATTTTATATGCTCAATTGTATTCCGTTTGACCAGTATTCATTTAATTGGACTGCGGGTTTAAGCTAACAGCTGATAAGATTAAACGAAATGTTGACATCCAGTAACACATGCCTTTTCACTATCTTGAGCAATTGCATGGGGATTTAGCGCTTCAGATAGAGCGAAACGGCCACCTGGTCAAAGTTAACGATCGACACAGACCATGACCAGCCAGCAATTGCTTGTTTCATTGATGTCTCATCACTTGCCTTCCGATTGCTTGCTGACTGAGTGAGTCAGGCATTAATTACTGGTACATTGTACATGGTTTGATTTATATAAATTGAGAACCATTCATATTTTACCGCAACTTTCACACAGAGATGTGCATTTCAACCAGTCCGTTTAGAAAAGTCAAACTAGACCCAAATTACGCTTTTACTAAAGCCCATTTTATGTAGACAGCATCACTGTCACTATCGGTCTTCACACTCTCGTCCTTGTTCTTATGAGCCAACTGTGTTGATTACCGTCATTTACCTGATTACCTCTATTTGGGACGATTATCTAAGAGTTATTTTAGAACTGAAGTGGAACTACTTATGATGCGAAGTCAATGGAAAAAATATGGTTCTGCACTACTCCAGATCTCACTTTTTAGATACCACGCGGGTTATTTTAGATAGTATGGCATTGATGGTATGGCATTGATGTAGTTCTTTTTAGAAACTTTGACCATTCTCTTTGAAATTCATCAATAAGCTCAGAGGAGAATGAACTGGAAAACAGTCATCAGTGCTTGACAGACTAAGGTGCACTGTTTCTAGTAATACATAGCTCAGAACGGTTAACTCTTATTGTTTGTACACATTTCTTTACTCACAACTAGCACTATCATCAAGCAGTCTGTTTACCTGACATTCCAACTATCTTCTCAAACAAACAGAAAATGTAAATTTATATTAAATGTGGTGGATTATAAGTTGATGAATTAAGGTATGGATTACGATCAGTGTATAGGTAATACCTAACTAGAGTTCTAAATTGACGAAAAATCCGCTTCATTTCGGGTGATATCTTAAAATAGATCCAATGAAGAAAAATCGATAATTCGAGTAGATTAAAATCGACGACAGAAACGGCTTGTTTGCGTGCAATACGTGTTCTACAAACTGAGCTATAGGTCCATGTCAGAAACTCAACAGTTCCACATTTACACTCATTTACCCACTCAACACGTTGTGTCATATAAAATTACTAAATGGCATATGAGATTAATAGCAAAAGGGAATTTTTTGAGTTTTTGGGGTAGCTTCGTAGTTCAACCAATAGAATACTTGCAGCGTATGCTGTCTACTTTCTTTTGATTGGATTCGGCTGAGGTTCAGATTTTCCACACTGAGGTCTCTTCTAAGCTGTCAAATTCACTACACTATTTAACTAATAACAACTAAACTGCAGCTTTTATGTATGTTAATAAAGTGACAGTCAGGGTGTTCACATACGAGCCCTTCTAGTAAATTATAGTAGAACAGTTTTGAAGCGCACCATTTGTACTTCTATACACTAAGGTTACTCCACATTTCGATGTGCACATTACACTTAATAGACAAAACTATTAAAAATATCAGTTGTTAATCTCAGAGAGGTTGACTTAGACAATGGTTTTAATACGTATGACTTCATTTAAGGGGGAACTAAAGTTTACTAATCTTCAGCCAAGATTATATGTACTCACTTGGTTCATCATCTACGCACTCAAAAAGAAGACCACGAGTACGGTTTTTCCAACTTCTTCCCGAATAAATTCCCGTTCCACGGATTTTGCTGTGAACCCAGTGGACGTCACTGGTTGAAAATATGCTCAGTGCGACATGAAGGGCTCCCAAAACGACACTAAGGATGACCAAAATCAGCACAATTCGATCTGCACGCATCGTTCGTCCGTGCTCGGTAGAGGCTGTAAACTGGATGTTCAAACGGATTCACCCAACTAACTGGTTGGTACGTGTGTTTAAGGTGCACAAACCCGCTCCTAATTGGACAATCTTTATTGGTCAGTAGTACGGAAGGCACGCAAGAACTTTACTCAGAGCGCAGACCGATGTAAGCTAGCTGATCAAAAAAGCCTGAATTATTTCTGAAACAGAAGTATGTCCTCAGCTTTTTTGTGTGTTCGTGTTCATGCTTGGTAGTATGTAGGAATGTGGACTCTAATGTGTGTTCGCAGGTGTCTGCCAAAAAGTATGCGCATATCGATTAGTAGGACTTTAACTTAGGTGTGTGGACAACAATGTTACGGAAGAAAAGTAATTGGTTAGCAGTTTAGTTTCCAGTTTGTATTGGACTGACGATAAGTGCACGATTAACATCCGTTATGTTGGAATCTACTTTCACGCTACCTGCAATCCTAACTTACCACAAGTGGCTTGCAACCTACTGATTCTAGATCTATTCACCCAC
This sequence comes from Paragonimus heterotremus, assembly GCA_013368495.1. NCBI lineage: Eukaryota > Metazoa > Platyhelminthes > Trematoda > Plagiorchiida > Troglotrematidae > Paragonimus > Paragonimus heterotremus. Next base: position 32,620 of record LUCH01001912.1, on the reverse strand, counting down.
CATACACAGATTATCCATTACGAACCTTCACACTAGTTACTTCCAGCCTCGATACTTATCCATCTGGTGTAGGCTTTCTAGTCAAAAAAGCTGTTTGTACATCGATACTGTTACCATTTCGTTGCTATTCGCTTGGCCATACCTCTAACTGTGTGCGTGTGACCATATCCGACAACCTGACCAGAATACACCCTTTCTCTTGCAGACAAAAACGGTTTAGGTACCACACACTCCGTTCATACGGGGCCATGTTTCACTACGGCCTCATAAGCAGAGCTACTCAGTAAGTCATCAGTATTGTTTTCACTTCCTAGCTGAAAACAATTCTAACGCTGACCAAGTGAACCACCCACTACCTTTCCTGAGAAAGGTTTGTAGGCTGAATTCTGTGCAGGTTGATCAGACCTTTGTGACATCTTGTAAACACGAATTGTAAGCTTATTCGTAACCTTTCCGTCTTGGAAAGGCTGTAAAACGAAACAGGCTGGACTACTTTGTTTTACATTGCGTGATCTGGTACCATGATAGCGTCAGTTGTTGCTGACTGTGCACGACCCCAGAAATGACGGGTAGTGCGTAGGGGGGTGGGGTCAAGTCTCACTGTCAAATTCGCGTGACGGGTTGATGCAGATGAAACGAATGGTTGACGTCAGATAACTTAAACGATGGTAGTAAATCGACCCATCTATTTATCAAAGTTAGGGTAATCACTGAAGACAGTGGTTTAATACGGTATTCAGGAGAAGAATAACAAACGAGATAAATATGTCGAAACGCAGTTAGGGTTTCTAGTGTAATCCTCAGCTGTACAGGTCCAGTAGACCGAATATTCCATGACCTCAACTAGACACCAGATAGTGTAACCAACACAGTCTAAAATAATGTAAGAGTCGGACCGGAAACGGGGTCAGTATATAAAATAAACAGCTCCCTGAAGACAATTTAACAATTACGTCAATAAGAAACAGAACACCGGCATAAAACTAATGGTCGAAAGGACAAGGAAAGGATTGTTTCGTAACGCAAACCGAAGGATAGCGAGTTCGATCCCCATCCAGACTACCTCTGCCTGATGAGTCTAAAAAAAGATGACACCAATCACGGGGCGTCGGTTAGCGCATCAGGAAGCATTACATGCATTATTTCCAGTCGTTGTGGGCGTAGCCAGTGTAAACTGGCAATCTGAAGTAGACTGTGTACATCTGCACTAACGGGGTGAAAACAAGTCATAACTCAAAGCAGACACAAGTTTAACAGTGAGCGAGTTACTCATCGGATAACGAGGCTGCATGATGTACCAACAGGAAATGGTAGGTGTCCGTAGAGGCTAGTAGAACTCATTGAACCAACCAGTCAAAAGAAAAATACAATTGACAAGACGTAAAAGACAATGGAGTGAAAATTGTAGTTCGTTAGGGTGTTGATGATCATGTTGAATGTAAGCGGTATATTGGTTAATTAGGGTTAATTACATAACACACTGGAATCGTTAGACATTAAGATGGCTATCGTCTTGATCAGCCGAATAGAACAAGTTTACGATGTTTGATGGAGTACAGGACAGGACTAGAGGACAAATGAAACTGTGCAGTATGAAAAGAAGTGAGGGAGTGGTTGCAACTTGAATCTAAACAAGTCAACTAGCCATCAGACATGCAAAACACATCAGCAAGCCAATATCATGTCAAAAGTTAATCAAAGATGACTGCTGTTGTTCGAAAATACCCTTTCACGAACACTAACATGGCTCAGACAAATGGAACGGTAAGTGACGGTTTGTGCTACATTCACGTCCTTGTAATATTGAAATACGACTAAGATTATGATAGTCTGGGAGCGGTTTGAAAATCATATTATCGGAAATTAGTTTGGATGATTTTGTAACTGGGACTTGGCCCAAATGCCAAAACTATGTGCTCTGCCCAAGTTGGAAACTGCGATGGAAAAATTATGCTACACAGGGACCGGCACTTTACTGGATGAGCCGTGAAATCAAGCCAAGATACTAGAAATGGCTTATTTGAACTTGGTTTTCCACTCGACTCATTAGGTCGTTTGGAAGCCACAAAACGAACCAAGGGTTCGATCGTCAAAAAAGGACTTCTCGAACATTATATGCTGGAACCCCTTGATGTCAGTTCTGAGTACTGTAAATGCGTTAATGGCGGACAGTTCACTCCAAACGTGAATTCCGTGAGTTCCGGGCATGGTTTCGTAGTTCAGCATTTTGACATACTGTTCTGTAGCTCATTACATTCCGGCTGAAGTTCCGATTTTCCACGACTGGGTCCCTCCTCAATGTTACCCTCATCAAAATTGAACCTACAAAACTGCGTTTCTCTTTTACTACTTTTATGCGGACTCTTTGGTCTGTTGATTTCTTTGAACAGCCAGACTTAACGAGCACCGTCAAAAACACCTCAGTGGAGATGGAATCGATAGTATCCATAACGAGAGCGTCAAGAGGTTGTTGACAATTGCGATATGTCCTGGATCTCACACGTGGCAAACAGTGTGTTCCCCATAACGTTACCACTGAAATACGACAATATTCTTCAATTGTGTCTACTTTGAACACCTCGACATTAAGTGTACTTGAAACGAATCCCAGCAGAACCTTGCTAGAGCAGCCCAACACGGTGATACCTCGATAACTGCAGTGCGTTATTTCTTTTTGGTTTAACACGAGTGTAGATTGAAACATCTTTGTACTTGAGTGAGGCCGTTTCCTGTTTCACATGGTGCTAACCAACCGAGATTGAGCTTGTTGAATCGTCTGACAGCAAATGATTGCAGAACTGGAAGCACACACATATGCTGCAGACAAATACATATTTAAATTGAACTTGTGTCTGTTACAACTTCTGCCTTCAGGCAAATTTGACAGCCGTTATCTTTCGAAAGTAAACGTCAGACTTCAGTGTCGCCCCTCACTGGTTACTATGACTACTGCAACTGAGAGTTATACCATGGTTTGTCTTCTCATTAATCTACCTTGTTCACTACTGAGCCAGTGAACTAAATTTAGTCATGATCAATCAGACGCACGTGGCTTTCAAGCCACGTTCACCTGCAGATGATTCCACAGTCTAAATGACATTTCACCGCAAACTGACGTCCGTCGCAGCAGTCGTGAATAAAGGTCTGGATTTGAAACTTAAACGTTCGATATCGAGCAGCAGACAACATGAAGATGTTTACTTAATTCCGAGTTAGTGGATATTCAGTCAGAGCATGTGTGTCAAAGTGTTATCATTCGAGGGTGTTAACTGCCTGTTTGTGATTTTCTAGGATCCAATTAGCAACGCGTAATAGACAACTTTGATAACGCTAATTGTGACATTGAAATTCGAAAAAATGTTAGCAAAAGTCGACCAACTACGAGTGATAGTTTAATAAAACCTAAAACAAAAGGCTCTCATCTAAAACATGAACTAACCAGACACCCAAAATGTCTAGGAAAAAGCATTCTAATTGGATCAGCTGACCAACTGACCTTGAAACATTTCCACAAGATGAGCTGTTTAGAGGACTAGTGTTCAGACCCTAAAAGCAAAAAAAGATGAGTGAAAGTCCAATAAATATGCAATAATAGTCTTAAATAGGGTGAAAACTGGAAGCTAATTTTCCTGTCTACAAAAGTCATGACAGACACCCATAAAAATTGTGCAATGCCTGCAAAAATATGCAGACGGTGTCCAGAATCAGTTTTCCGCAGTCAATCCAAACATATTTCAACAAACTCAGCACACGATATTGCAACAAACATAAAATGCCCCTCCCTTCAAACATACCTCGGCAAACACAATGAGGGAGAAGTAGCAAAGTAGTTAATACTACATTTCAGCTTCCTGTCTGCTGAGTACGTCAAACCTGCTTCGTCCATCATCTTCAACAGTCTCTTTTTTGTTGTAAATTAATCTTTTCTCCACTATCGTTCAACTTTTAGTCACCAGTTTTGGTTACTTTCTTCCATCGTTTTAGTGCTGAGCTATCTGGTGGACCAAGATTCACCTCTCGACTTGGAACATAGTGTGACGCACCTGAGCTGCGTTAACGTTCAATCGTCATATAGAAATATACCGGCCTTTCGAGCCTTTTTACAGTTCTTGAGTTTGGGACTCTCTGGCGTGAATGACGTCCCTGAAACTTAACAAGATCAAATTAGCCGTCCATCACCACGTTAGTGAGCACTGACACGATGTTTTGTCACCATCTTTTGTCAAACCCTCTGTGAACCTTTGGAGGTGACTGTTAGCCGGCTGGCTAATTACAAATGGATGGCTGATTTCAGTGTATAAATAAAAGAACAATGACGGTTACAGAAGGTAGTACATTTATTTTCCTGGGCCCACAGTTACTGTGGGTTATTAATGTCTGCAAAACCATCGTGTCACTTACTCATGTTTAGTCGGTGTGTTTCCCTGCAGTGCCAAGTGCTGATAAAACGAAGCAAGGTTGATACAACCATCAACATTTTTGCTGGAAGTTACTAGTCACTGGCTCAGTACCTCAGTATATCAGTATGTTACTGGTTGGAGTGTACCTCAACGGCTGAAATAATGATGATAATAATGATGATGGTAACTATTATTTTGTGTTCGAATTGCGTTACAGTCAAAAGACTGTACTCCATTATCTCAATCATGTGTGTTGAAAGAAGCGGTTGGTTTGCATCAGCATGACTGATCGATGTTGAGACCCAGCCATGTTTTAAGCGTTCGTTCGGCAAATAATGAGCTAGTGTAAAACTCGCTGTGTACAACAATGACTCACGCACCAGGCATAGCATCAGAGGAGCATTGACATACGGGGCCAGCATGTGTCTGAAATGGACCCCATGTGCTATTGTCCATGTATGCTGGCACCGATTCCTGATTAGTTTGCATTCTGCTAAACGTGTGTATGTGAGTCGGTTGGCATGGTGTGTGCACATGTCGACTGATTGAGCAAGTAACAATCACAGATCCAACCCCATTTCAGGCTGAAGTTCTCTTCGGTCGAACTGAGTTATGCCAACTGATTGCTACAAACATGTTAAGCCTAACGTTTTCCGGTTGACGACAGCACACACTGTTCATCCCCCACTGCAAGTGTGTAATCTCAGTCACGTTGATCAGCAAGCGGGTAGAAAAGTTAACAAAACAGACCAATTCTAACCCATTAAAGTTAAGTTTATTCAAGCTGGTGATCAAGCTTTGTTCAGATATAATTTCAAGTTTGGACGACAAGACTGTCGGGAGCTTATAATGGTAGTTAAAGCTATTGGGAGAGATGACATACAATTTGACAACTTGTGATATTCAGGTGACATGAACATTTCTGTCCTCCGAACAAAGAATGACTTTTGGGTTCATAGGTTTTTTTTTTGAAGGTCTGCCTAGTGAGATTATTAAAGAATGTAGTTTATATGGAATTGACTGAACTGCGTGCTGTGAATGCTCATGGTTAAGTTGGGTTTTTTTAACTTCTACAAGCACTACATCAGTGAATCACAATATGGAATTAATAGACATGGGATACTGGTACTGAGGTTTGGATCTATGTAAAGTTTGCATCCTCAGACAGCAGGATCCACTTTTTGTTGAACATGAGATGAAACGTGCCCATGCAATCGGTGTCATGCAACCAGTGCGCCGCAAATAACCGACATCTACTGCTGAATGTGTTTTCTAGTGATGCGATGCACTATACTGGATGCGTTGGCCTGTCCCGCCTCGTCATCTCCCTCGAGTAGTTATCTGACGAATGAGAAAGTTGAGGTAGTTGGTATAGTCAGAATAGCCATTGGGGTATGATCACTAACTTGAGTGCACAACGATTGATTAAACCGTTCCACACAGCACTCACTGCAGCTGTACTGAAAATTGTAATCTATATGTGATGACTTGATCACGTACGTCTCTGCTGTCAAATAGCACCACATCTCGCACTGTGTTAGGTGAAATTAAACTGTGTAGTAGGTCCTTGAAAACGCTGCGCTTGTGTGATGGGATTGCACGAGCGGTTGTACAGAAAATCTTGGTTGTTTGCTAAGTTATCTTTAGGGGCACCATCAATTTATCTTGCATTTTTATCTGTCTGGGCTCAAGCCTTCCGGATCTTCTTACAAACGTTACCAGAAGTAAGACCACGTTTTGGAAACTTTGGAAGTTAGAGAGTTGAGCGGAATTCATTTTGAATTGAGTCTTCAAATTCACAAAACCGAGCAGATACGCACCAGGTAGGTTTGACTAAAGTCGAATCATGCCCGCAACCTGATAATCCACCTGCTGCTAGTTGGACATGTGCACATAATCAATGGTGAGCACTGCCTGTTATTTATATTTAACGAGCAGTGACTTGCACGCTGCCTCCTACAAGTTTAAGCCTGTGATGTGCTTTCTTGTGGTATAGAACAATGAATTGCCAAAATAATTTCCACTATTATGAGATTTCTCAGTTACTCAAGTTGTAGCCATCCTTAACGGGAACAAGACTACATGAAACTTATGATCGGTGTATGATGGCTGGTCAAGTAGACTTGAAACACATGCACACTAAACATTAAAACGCGAGGAAAAGCAATAGGTTAAGTTTTATTTTGAACAAGTAAAGAAAACGCAGTTACACATAAGTTATTTCAGTTTGGTCAACATGATATCTAAGATCCGGAGTGAACATTTGCTTTGTACAGTTCATTTTTAAAGAGGAATTACGAATTTTCAAAGGCTGCTCAGACCACCACGCTGTGTGTTAGCGTCCGTTCAATCTTCGGAGGCGCATACAATGAGGATCCAAGCAGAAATGAAAGACTGCTTAGAAGAAGCAAGATATTGCTGACCACCGCGAGCCACAACATTGTTCCCAGTGTGTAGAAAGTGACGGACCGGATAGACTGTGCAGGGTGGTAGAGATTATAGGAGAGACGATCAACATGGTTTCCGTAAGATAGGCTTTAAATCAGTGTACATATTCAGGAGTGGTTAATTTTAACATTCACAATGATACACAAATTACTCATAAAACAATCACCTGGTTAGGCAGTTTAACTTCATTATATCCACATAATTCCTTGTTTTAAACTAAGCAGACCAAAGTATACACATGATATATTTTTGGCTAGAAATTCTGTAGGCTAAATACATTTCACACACGCAAAATGATTTTAGTTAGTCAAATCAATGATAGCGGAAATTTAGTCTCAGTCGCTTTAAAACCTCAACTGTCCGTCTGTCAAAAGTGTTTGACAATGTACACCGGTGTTCCCCATTTCATATGCCGAGCGTGGTCACAACTGACCATGACCGTTCACGTCGATGTACTTTTCAATATCGCCCAACAACACAGTAAATCCAGTAGTTTCGAGAACAGCGGAGATCTATGGGAGTTTTACAGCAATTATTTGGATCTGGCGGTCATTGGTTAAGAAACTATGTTATCGTTTAGGAGTTTTGCCTGGTGAGAGATTAGAAAAACAATTCCACCTATGTTGGGTTCCCATGATACAGTTTGCCAATACCGAATGAAGACATTATGAGAAGTAGACACTTCTTAAAAGGAACTGTGAAATATTACATTATATATATATATATATATGTATATAACACACAGTCAGCCGTTTTTTTTAAAGCTAACTCCGGGTCTGACAGAAACTGCTTCAGCTGACATTCTATACATACATGGGGTCTGGCAGCGATCATTGATCGACCTTGTTTCGGAACATGCAACAATTTTAAGTTGCTCTTTCGTAATGACAAGTTGAATGAGTTCGTTGGGTCAACAACGGGAACTGCCTTCATGGTGTGCGTTGCAGTATGTTGGGTCTCTATTATCACAGTCTGTTGTTATCATCTGTTACGACATCGCGCTCACCTGACACTTGAGTATATGGTCGGCTATTCTTTATTTGCTGATATAAAATTCACTGGCAACTGTAAGCGAGCTTAGAGATTATATGGGGATACGAATGTGTGCAAACTGAGCAGCAGATCTGGTTGAAAGTAGCAAGGGCAGTTGACGTGTAAAAATACGAACGGAGTAAGGCATGCTATAATTTTCGATCTACTTCAGCTAGGATGAAACCGTATTCGAAAGGCGAAGTCAGCAACATCTGTATGAATGAGACCGTACACGTATCGGTCTCAAACGATCTTCTCCTGCTATGGCAAAGGAAAACTTTGCAAGATATTTACTTGTGACTAATAAATTCCTTGCAATTTTTTCCCGTCCTCAAAAACGGTCATCACTGAGAACTTACTGAGCTGTATAAAGCTGATTTTGCCCTGGGCCCCTTTTATATCCATTCGTCTCAACTGACGAAAATTGTAAGTACTGATCACCTCAAGTGATTACGCGGATCACTAGCTCCGTATTTTATCTTCCTAGCCTCTGGTGAGTAAATTACCTGGAAATTGTGAGTTGTTCGATTCCTCCTCGAGGCAAAACACAACGATTCTGATGAGTAGAATTTAAACGTTAAAAAACATAACATGATGAATATTACTGATAAGTAGTTTGGCAGATTTGATAATTTGGATGAGATCCATTTGCGAAAAATCTGGACTTCGGCTGGATTCGAACCAGCGACAGAAACTCCATGCCCAAACGCGGCAAGCGCTCTACCAGCTGAGCTACGAAGCCACGCGAGAAGCTCAGAAATTTCACATTTGCACCTAGTTACCCACCCAACCAACTGTGTCATATGGAATCCACCATGGTGTTTCTGTCGCTGGTTCGAATCCAGCCGAAGTCCAGATTTTTCGCAAATGGATCTCATCCAAATTATCAAATCTGCCAAACTACTTATCAGTAATTCATTATCAATGCTCATCGGTGGCGTTGGTGGATTCCAGCGTGAACTGATCGAGATATCCTGCTTGGGCAATCAATCGGCTGGATCATTTGGTGCGTTTATGTTTATAACCGTTTGACTCTCTTAGAAGTTTTGAATTTCAGCTCATTTGTTCTTACGCAAAATGGATTGACGGTTAACTTTGCTCGCGTTCCAGACCATCCACGAGAAGCATGCTCTGTTAGACGGGACAAAGCGCTTTCAGGAATATGCTGATTCTTATTCCTAGTATTCTACAGTTATGTTTCCAGTGGAGTTCCCAAGCTTTATACAGCACATCAACAAACAGCCAGTAACTGCAAATACAAAACGACGTCATGCACCCAGTTCTCTATTTAGTCGTTCTTGTAAAGTTGCAGTATGTGAATTCGTCAACCTATAAACACTCATACTGAAGTTAATCGTCATCTTACACTTAGCGGCATGTTGTTGACTGTTTGGGGATTGGTAACTGTTATGAGGCGCATCTTCTAACCAAACAGCCAAGACGCATCACGCTATATCGATCGGCTGATCCAGTTCTGATGGTATGTTCGTGGGGTGGTGGTCTGGTCGCATCCAGCCAAGCAGATTACAGTCGTGCGGTCGAACACCTGTACGTTGTTTGGGTTGTGCCTTGTCGTGCTGCATTCTGATGCCCCTTGTAACGTGACTTATTCTGATGCCCCTGTCTGTCACATATGGCCGTTTCACCTGATGCGCTCTGTCTGATTGTTATGTATGGTGGCCTCATTCTATCTGATTTGTCCTTTGTTGGCCATGTTGGCCATGTCCTATAAATTCAGACTCTGTGGCTCAATTTGGACTAGTTCTTCCAATAGACGGTTTAACTGCGTCTCTGGTCTTTTCTCGGGCATCTGGTCAAATAGTTGAACGCGTAAACAAGGCTACGATGTGATAACAACACTCGTTGTTCTCGTACAAATCCTGAGGGTTGGCCATTAATGGTGTTGCCATTCCGTGTTATATGTCGTATGCTATTTTACGTTCGTTACTAAGAGACAGTCAAGGAAGTGTTAACCTCTAACTATATACTTCTTCTTTAGTTATTAGTGAAGTAGATGACACAAAAATTTACATACCTAAAAATGTTTGATTTTTTCATGAAGATGCAATTGGTTGTCATAACCGACCCACAAAAAGTGTGATGGTATTGTTGATTTAAAAAAGACACATCCTATCGTTTCATATCTACGCTGCAAAACCGTTTTTCGTTATGATACATATTGACTGCAACTGCCAGTCTGCCGAATAAGAAATTGTATGGAGTTTTTGAAACAGTTGCTTCTAGTAGACTGTAAACGAGCATGTACGACAGCTTCATTTTTGATGACAAACAAATCCAGAATTGTAGATACCAACTCATTTGCGAGTTAGCTGTGCTGTTTATCACAGACTTAATGGAGACCGTAGATCAGTACTAATGTTGAGAGCACTAACTGGAACTGTGCAGAAGCTCAGTCTACTTCAAGCTCCAAAATTGTATTAAAAACATCTTGTCATTCAGGCGTTTGAGACAAGATCACATTCACACACTCAGACAACACTGCTTCGCACATTGAGCTACTATACACACGTCAGCTAAATATGACAGAATCGCAGAAAATACAAGGGGATTTGGCTGAAGAGTACACTGCTGACGAGTCCTACCAGGAGCGAAACTCGAGAGAAGCACCTCCTCTGGAAATAGGCTAGTTGAACCATTTATAGGAATGCAAAAGCTGCGATAAAATTGGATTCGTGTTTTGGAAACCGTTTAGATCTATATATACTAAATCGTAAGAAAGGAACCGCATATGGACGAAAGGACGACTTTAGCGACGTGGTCCAAACAAACGCTGCTGAATAAAACTTGCGCGCATGTCGTTTCAGTTTCTTAGGAACCACCATTTATTAGGATGACAAATTAAATGTTGAACAGCTAAGTAGACTTAGCAGCAAGGATTCGTTATTTATGAGTGCATAAAATATGGGTAGTTTCAGCTTTCGGAACCCGTTAGGAATAATATTTAAACCTGGTGAGTTGATTACAAATTTGAGGTAGAAGAGACCAGTAAGAGGTGTCATCGTGTGAGTCTGAAATTAGACGACAAGTAATCAATATTGCGATCGACATGCAAAATGCGGACATGTGAAAATAAGGGCAGATGGAATCGGTTCGATCAAGTGATCGGAATGGCCAAGACATTTATTAGATTTCAAGGAGGAAAACTGTGATCCTTTCGATCGATCCTCTCCGTACGAAGAAGCTTCTAGAGTCACCAATAATCTGTATTCCTGACCACTTTATTCGCTCTTAAAGCGAAGACTTTTTAATTGACTTGAAGCACGTTCCAGTCAATCACATGGGTTTGAGATTATTAAGCAATTTTTCAGTTTTGGTTCTAAATTTTAAGCCCAACCCAACTCAAAAATGAACTTGCTACCTCTCTTTCAGTACGGTTAGAGACCACCTACTGGAAACCATGGTTACCGTAATCGGTATACTTTGAGTTGCTTTTAAACAACGTAAAATTAATGACGGTATCTTACTTGGGGCCAACTAGCTCTTGCGCTAACCAGCTGCGAGTCCAAACGATGGTTTTCAACGGCCAGACTGTAAAAAAATAACACCAAACTGATAAAGTAGGCCAAAGCTGAAACAGAACAAAACAAAACGAAACAAATCAGTTAAAGACAAAACGTTCCGATTTACAATCTGAGAAGAAATTGATTTTTGTTGCGATAAAAGTTAGGGGAAGGGTAATCTTTCCGGTTTTTCTGGGGAAACGATTATAATACGCTGCTAATTACTAGTGTTGCAGACACAGTAGCTTAATTATCAAGACGTAGATAATTAGTATACAGCTGAAATTAACAGAAACGGTGCCAAACTATTCTGGTTTCTTAGTATCTGATTGAATTTATGATGTATTTGAAAACTGTGCTAAAATCACTCATGTCAGCTGAGCATCAGAGAGGACTTGTTTCATTTTTTTTCACTGGCTGTCATTACAACCGACTATCTGATGTGTTATATATATACATATGTATATAAGATTAGTATTTCCATACTGCTGTAAAGTAGGTGATCAGTTGATTCGCCTATCAAAACTATGCATAAATGTCATTGATGGGGCCAAAAAATCTCCGTCCCTTTTCCGAAGATGACTTATTCTTGGTGGGTTATCTGGTAGAAAGCAATCCGGTTGTGTGCGTCCGTTTCAGTACAACATCCTTCCAATGAAGCTATTATCAAGGTTGATTTGCGTGTATCTTAGTAATTTGTGCTCAGTGGGAGTATTGCCTATAATGGATTAACGCCACAACATGGGATAACAGACTTTAGTAGATCCTACACCAGTCTATTGGAAAGTGACTTCATTAGTGTGCAGCGTTATTTCAAAGTTTGGACCGTATCGTAAATACACTTTGATTTCAAAACCTAACATGATTTCGATAGAGCTTATGACAGCGTGAACTCGTTCATCTATTGCGTCTCTTGTTCTCATAATCTTAGTTCGATGATCTATTTTTCGGTTGATCTACATTTTAGCACGTTTTCACCACTGCTGCAGAATAGGGTTTTGAGAAGTGCTCGAAAGCGGTTGATTCTTGCGAGCATCAATTTGGTGATGGACGGCTTTTGGGTAAGTCTTGCACACTGATAAATAGAATCTACAACCTTGGTATTGGTATGTTCGCCGAGCTTGTCATTCAGGTTGCAAACCTGTGATCAACGTTTTTGAGCGGACATCCATTTAAATTCACCAAACTCCACACTCAAAAACTATACATTGAAACATCTATGCACTGATTATGTCACCTCGTTTGGTGATAAAACTTTTGCAACCTAAATGACAAGCTCGACGAATATATCAATATCAAAACCATCAACCAGAGCTACGAACAACACCATCACTGTTAATAGCTATTAGAAGTCTACGACCTGTTTTCACTAGGGTGATCAGGTGGCACAATGGAATCTGCTCAACCTAAGGTTTTTGTTAACCGTACTTCAGTTTATCACTAGAGCTCAGTACGCTAGTAATGCTGTAATTTCAAAGGAGTTGGTCACGTCCAACAAATGTCTCGTACAATTTTATTGGACAGCACGAGTCTCAAAAGGATGTTATAAATTTTCTAGTGGCTGTTAACAAGTTGAAATTTCCAGCAACGACAGTTGGTCACTCGCTCGATCCAGGTTCGAGGAACGTCAAGGTATGAACATTTGATCAATTAGAATGTAGCCTGGATCGACTCCTTCCGACAGCTTAGTCGTTTTCACGTCAACTGTTTCGTCGGGCATCATTCCTTCTGGATATTCACGAGTTTGCAATAGTAACAGTAATCTTCTTTACTATTGTAAACAATCCGCACTGAATTCCCTTAGAAGGGATGAAATGGTTGTAAATACACTTCCGCTCATAAACATGCATGTCTTCCTTGTCAACGGTCTGGTTCTAGCAACCATAAGGTATGTTGTTTTAATCGTTTCTTAAGTTTATTGTACTCATTATTCAATATTGGATTTTAAAAGTTGACAAGCTGAGTGAAAACATTTGAAATATGTCGATCCTGTTAGCATTTATATTTATGATCCCTAATTAAAACATGTGGCACTCAGTAGAAACGGAGATGCTCACAGACCTGAACTCAAAAAGTTGCTGAGAAAACCACAATCGGAAATAGGTTTTCCGGGGATTTTATGAAATCTGGTGAAATTTTCTCTCTTTTCTCTGTGGATTAAAACAAGGTCTACATAATTCACGTGAATCTTACCTATCATCCAGAGAAAGTTACCACTGATCAACACGGTGTACTGTCCCGTTCGTGGTTTCCATTTCTCAGGCCGACGACTCACCCGAACAATGACGATAAGCGTACATACTAGAACGATGAAAGTAAGACTGAGGGCAGCAGCTTGAATGTAAGGAGTGGCAATTCGGCTATCTACAGAAGAAACGAAAGAAAGGCTGTATGCTTCAGATAATTCGTGTTCTGGAGACAGTACATCTAATCTGTTATGCGTCTACTGACGTTTTCATAGTCATTTTCAAGAAGAAGACAAATGACACAATAGACATGGCCTAAATAAGCAAACAGTGTGCACATAATATTCTCCGTATAACCATCAAGGCTGCCGGTACAACAGACACTAAGTCAGCTTTACCGTATTTTCGTGGTAACTTGTAAGCTCTGTAATCTTCATCGCCGTTTCTTTCGTTCTGCTCACCGTAGAGTACGAGTCAAACTAGTCCAAAGTTAGCTACAGCTACTGTATAATTTATCGGTTAATGCATAAGAAAACACATGTTATTTCGAACGGATCTGAGGTATGTCAATGGGTGATTTGTCCGCTATTTTATTCATTTGGCTGGACAGTACAAATGCGGTTTTAGGTATGTTTCTCCTTCTCGCCCTGATATAGACTGGTAACTGGGAGTTGTAAGATGGCGAAAGACGACGTGCTTTTTGTAGTTGAACGTCACTGTGTGCTGTGATGTTTGTCAAACAAAGAAATACTGCACAGGATAGATTGGAAACAGTTGAGTACGTAATTCAAGACTACACACAACAGATAATGTACGGAAGATGCTCGATTGATCTGCACGTGTAGAATGATAGTACTATTGGTCTGCGGTTGGTTTCTTCGGAAAAAATGTTTCATACTAAAGTCTTACCTCATAAATTGTCTGTTTTCTAGCAAGACACTATAAAGGACAAAACAGAGTGGTCTTAATTTTGTCAATGATTTAAGGAGAACCTGCAATCGGGCGGTTCTCTGTAGACTACCTGACACTCGATATATCACTCGGAAGCCTTGATCTGTGTTTACTTGAAACTGGTTTGTGGTGGAGCTGTTTGCCGTTTAGGTTTCACCATGTCTCAACCAAAATAGACAGTTTACCTTGTTCCTATGGCTACTGTAATGTGTCACGGAAACAGATGGAAGAATGGGTGGTGGATGGAGTCTGGAAAAAATGTGTTTTCAAAGAAGTTGAAATACTCGAAAAGAGTTTGATCGATCACAACTGAAATATACGGCACAGTGTAAGTACTTGTCGACGTCGAATACCTTAAGGAACCAAGTCACACGGTCATCGAAACTGTTCATTCAACTTCTAGTTTAATTGGATAGTCTTAGAATGTTTTAATCGCAAAATCAGTTTGACAAAGACCAAGCAGCACAGTAAAAATCTGTTGGCATATTAACGAAATGTGTAGCTCAGGTTGATGGACATAGACTTGAGATGTTCACCAATTTTGTTGCTTGAATCTCAAATTTTCTATCACCACATAAAAAACATGGACAAGGCACAATGGTTTGTTACAATGAAAAGTCGTGCAGCTCTTGGTTAAACAGCCGTCTGAAGAGTGTGTGGAACCTGTTTAATCAAGAGGCACACTTTTTCTGTGTTTATTTTTGTCTCTGTGATTAGTTGACCCATAGCAGTTTGTAAATCTTATCTTTATGTACCGAGAAACAAGGATACTGTCAAATCTCTACTGACTGGTAAGCATGATTCACGATGATCTGAACAATGATTTGAAACAATAGTCCGATATACAAAGTCAGTGTTTATTTTGGATTTTTGTACACCACACATCTACTCACATGAAAAAGTACGTTAAAGTTTTGTTAACGAGGGCAGATCTAATACTTTTGTTTATGTACTTTCTGAGTCATATATGAGTGCATTCAGTGATCTCTTCAACAAGTTTCTTTCAACACGTAAGCATACTTAACCTGGAATTCAGAAACATAACCAGACGCCCCGATTTTGGTTATCCCGGTTAAGTCCAGACGAGCAAAATATCCCCTGAAACGATGACGTATCACAAACATAGTTCACGTCAGCTAGCTACTGTGGGTTCACTACGTGCTGGGAGCTCGCAATTAAAAAACCTTTTTTTCGATTTATTTATCAATAGCCATCGAGGACAGCAGACACACGTCTTTTGAAAGTAAGCCAGTAGATTCGTCAACACTCCCTAACAGTTATGTGCACTGCTTTTCAAGGTTTTGTGTAGTTTTTCTCGAAGTTATATTACTAGGCTTGTGTGAGATAGCACTGAACTATATGCTCATGTAGTTATGTGCATTTGTGTAGGTCAGAGAGTAAAATGCTTTGAACGGATCACAACTTTCAAGGATAGTTAATCACTTGCTGGGCAGCATATCAACATCGGACGTTCGACAGGTCAGTGGGACTATTAATTCATTATTGATAGGTATGTTTTCTAATCCCAACTGCCCAAATATCTCACAAGTGATGCGAGCTGACAGTATGAACCGGATGAAATACTTTCGTGAGAAAGAATCTTACGATATTCACAAGATTCGCTTTGCTAAGATCCACAGGAATATTTAAAAAGCACAACGTACTTCACGGTTACTTTGCTTGAAGAGATCTGGGATTGTGTGAACGTCAAGTACCACACGATTGCTGTCTTTGTCGGGTCTACAAGTCAGCCTAGAGCACATATTGTTTTGTTCCATATTGGGGTAGATTCTAATGGCAATGGACATAAGACTTAATGTATAATTATGTAATCAGAGTCAAATCGGAGCATCATAACATTACAGGGAGAAAAAGATAGCTTGTACTCGACTAAAATTTTCACAACAGTGTGACTTACTAAGAACAGGCTGAACTTTTCTGTTGAAGCTCTGATTGAATTGAAAGGGGAGTAGAGGAAAGCACATTCCACTGAACGCTGAAAATAATAAACAAGGAGGGAAATATTCATTCAGTCTGTGCGGAAAATTTGATGATACTTTCAACTTTGCCACCATTATCAGAAGCACGACTTCCTATTATTTAAGCAGATAAATAAACACAATGACATTTAGGCTGTTATTTACAAACGTCTAATAGCAGTTTTACCAGTGGAAATGAAATATACCGGCATATTGTTTTTTCCAGGTTCCTCGGTTAACTGTGGAAGAAAAAGTGTAAAACTTCTGGTAATTATAACCAGTTCTGTTTAATACTCATCGAACGCCACTCAGAAATGAACAAGGATTTTGCAATTTCGTAGACTCTCTAGATAGCCACTTTTGTAAAATTCCTTGTGTTTTATTTTCACTCTTGTTACAGTCCATTACTAACGCATATTCTTGGCGTTGCAAGTATTTGAATTTCGGCCATACATTCATGAAACAACCGTACTGACCAGTGGATCGATAGAATTATCAGACGCAAATGCTTAATCACATTCGCTTGTTTAAGACGCACCGATTGCTCGATCGCCTTGAAATGAGAAACAGTAATTGGCACGTTATATTCATTAAGTCGCCTCATGAGCAGGACTTCTGTGCTAGTTGAAATCACAGAAAAAGCTGTGAGACTGGAAAGGCTGCGACCAACCCTTTATGGTGTTCACTTTATAATAACCTAAATTTCTTACTATTTAACATTACTTATCGTTTAACTGTCTGAAATGTTATGTGTTAGTTGACGAGTTTCATATGGAATTTCTACGATACTGGTCGCAACTAACCTCCTTACAAACGTTTGATATTAGAGCTACTTGTCTGTTTGTAAAACGTGTTATTTTATAGTTGGCCGTTATTTCTCCCATCAATTCTATTAAAAATAGTACAGTAATAGTCCAGTTTATTCCGGTGTTTCTGAGTTATGTTGGCCATAAACCGACAACCAAATGACCTTAGGGTATTTCCAACTTTATTGCTGATTTCCACTATTAAATTCTTGTCAACTCTAGCTGGGCATAAGATGCATTACTTGACGCTTCTGGAAAGCACTTTAATCGCGACATATTGAAGAAGTATACTTTGCACACAGACAAACTTACCAAGTTAAACCCCACTTTTATACTACGATATCTAAGAAAAAATACGCTTGTAGATGACTTACTGATAAAACAACTTGGAGGAAATCAAAGTTTAAAATACTTATGTAATTGAAGTTACGAAAAGAGATTTATTCACTAAGTCATTGCATACACAAAAGTCATTTATTTGATTAGTCTGTGAATGAAACATGTAAAGTCACCTAAAGAGTATGTCACACTCAGTCAGTGTACAACCAAACGATAAAGAAACCTTGGTATCCGGAAATATTTTGCGATGTTTTCTGATTGTTTGAAGTGTATTTGCTTACTACTGATAGCAGACTGGAATGAGAAGTAAATTGGACAGAAGTCCCCAGTTAACGAAACCCAAATTGAACATTCCAGATTTAACGTTTTGATAAGTCTTCTAGAAATGTCAACGTTGGCTAACGATCTGAAAGGTGTACGTTTGATGACATAATATGATATACTATACATATATACGTTCACAGGATTTATACAGGTAATTTGTTAGACAAATTCAAAAAGGGTTGTAGAATTTTTTCACAAACGTAGAAAAGTACACGGAGTATTGAATTTTTCTTTTTCTTAAATGCTCGTAAACGGAATCTGAGGATTCCTTTGAACGGTTTCAAAGAGTATTACACTGGTTGATTTATGATCATGGTTACTGGGAAGCTATTGAACCATGCACATATGAAAAATTTTCTCAAGATATTTCCGAAGATAATTGAAAAAAACCTTCAGCTACTCATGGGAAATATCATGATGTGTATGAAATAATGGCTTCTGACAGCGACTTCGAATAAATATTGAAAATCGTGTTTTTTATATGTGCAGTTTTTAAAATTCGCACTTTTGCCTGAATTACGGCAAAGACTATATCGAGTACAATAGTGCGGAGTCCTCCGTACAGGAAAGTGTAACAGCAATTAACACCACAACTTCGCATTGCTTCTCTTTGTATTCACAACGTGTAGGCTGTTACTGATGTCGCTTGATGTCAGTATCATTTGTAGTGGTCACTTCCTTCACTTTCTTGACGAGTCTCATGAAGTGTTTCTGCGGCAGAACTCAAACTACCTATACAAAATATATTTTGAAGGGATTTCCATTAAAAATGTTTTTGATGAACAGATCCTGAAGATTACACAAATTCACGGTGAACAGAAATTCAAAATGTTCATGGTGTGTGTGGAGCCTAAGGAAATAGCATTTTAAGCCTGTCACTTACTGGGAATCGTTTGACCAATGATGCGCGTCACAGGCATGAACCATGGAAATTCACCCGTCCCGCTACTCCGCTTGAGTGCCATCCATGTAGTGTGGTTTATAACAGTAAACCTTAGGAAATTACAACGTCAATTAAGATACTGAGGCAGATTGAGTTTTACACTCATCCTGTAAGTGCTGATAGCATCGGCGCCGATCTGCAGACTCGGTTGAATCTGAGACAGATAGCGAAAACAATCTGTAGAACAGTTATCAACTGTAAACTTCGACGTCTTCTGTTTTTACACTAGGTTGTGTGGTCGAGGTTCACTGAGTATGAATGACCGATAGGCGACAACAACCGTGAAACTGTTCCTGTGCCTCCGATGGATTGCATTAGGAGGGTTTAGAATCGAATTCCTTTCAACTGGATGACTATGTCGCCACTGACTGTTGTTCATTGATTTCTCAACCTGTTTGGAATCTGAGGGTTAAGACTGCGACGACGATCACGTTGGTCACGCGCAGATTGTTGGACCTGATGTTCCAGCTCTCAATAGTCTATGAAAAAACTTTCTGAATAGGTTGTGTTAGTAAGATAAAAATCAAGCGTTATTTTTAAGCTGTCTTTTTAATTCTTCAATCATTTTAAGGCATTTTCTTTATCCGGTATTTTCCTTACTTAATTGCTAATGAAGTCTATGCGTTTGACGTTCAGAACTGGTTACTCTAAGACTGTTGTGTTCACTCGTCCTTGCTTGGTACATCTTTAAGTGAAACGTGTGCCGGTTGTTTCTGCACTCTGTTAAATATCATTGAAGCTATGTACTAAGTTAATCAAGACGTCTCGACTAGACCATATTAAACGACAGTATTTAATCCAATATGACTGATCAATATGACAAAATTCTGTTGAATAGACGACAGCAGAAGATAGCTGTAAGAAATCAATTGCCTACATGAAACCTTTGATCACACCACCTTTCCGTTATTCACACGAACACCCACAGGTGAGAGAATGGCGTCGTTTATCTCCACCTGATGCAACACCATCAGGCAGAGTTATAGTTTGTTCGTGTGATAAAACCGGTCATATTCGTTACATTCGTCCGCCTATATGACTAAGCATGAAGCCGTTAAACTTTTTTGACGCGCATTTCGGAATAGCTGTTGTAACATTTGTATATAAACTTAGGACTCCTACTCAATCGCACACACTGGTATGTAAAACCAACTCTAATCAAGATATCATGCAAGTATCTGTCTACTTTGATGCGATATAAATGGGATTCCATAGTGCGATGTTTACTTGTTCAAGTGGTTTAGACTCGGACAAGAATTAGGGTATAATTTCTAGTTCATAATGATTTATGGATTGTGATCTGATTGCAATTTTGTCTGTACAAGTTTCTCTGAAGTACTATAAGGCACTAAACCGAAATGCAATACGGAAGTACGAATATTGCACTTTGGTAGTACTCAAGGCAAGATTTGTATGAATACGTAACGATTTATAGGATCCTTTATTTATGAAATCATTTTGTCCCTAAACACTCTTGCTTTTTTGATTCATTTAGTTTTAATCGCTAAGATTCTGAATCAAACTTCTCATATAGATCGCGAATTCAGTAAAATAAACTTTTTGAATTAAACTTTGTCTAGTATGTTCAAAGTTTGTGTCATATTCTTATGATTAAACATCGTTGAGGTAGTGTAGTTGTTGATATTGAACTCCACGAAGATGCTTGGATGAAATACATGTCAGTCAATATTTCATCAACTAATCAATGGCTAAGTGAAGTTAACGTGGATAGATTTGCGAAAACCTTAGGGAGGAAACATATCCTGATGTTAACAATGACAATGCGAGCTTTATGTCGTGAACTAATTACTAAAAATAGTCAATAATTATCAAGCAAGAAGACGATTCATCTCAGATCATATTCTGTGTGATGGCATTATTCCAGTATGCATCATATCAACAGAAATTCCGCCAGACCAGCACAGAAGACAGCTCACCTATTTTACAAAAATACTGGAACTAGTAAACCCGTAATTTCAAAACAACTTATAAACAATCGGTAACTTGGTTAATGGGTACGATTACAAGTGTGTAACAGTAGCTTCTTCAGACCATCTCTAGTTATTAAAGTTGAAAACAAATGTAATACCAGTTCTGAAACGTTACCGGCAATGACGTTTGTTCCATTACTGCCTTTATGTTCGTTTCTATTCTTCATGGTATCAATAAAACACCGTTCATTTTATCTAGTGCGGTTGTCAAGTTAGGCTGGCTTCCATACTATGTTCGAGGAATGAATGGACCACTTTGTCTCTGGTACTGATATACATAAGATTTAAACACACCACTCACATTTAATCACATCTTTTACAGGTTAAGAAAATTTCCGGCCTGTCAGAAAAATTCCAACCAACTTACAAGTAAAAACTGACAAATACTGACAGTTTTCAAGTAGTCACATGGACAGCGCTTTTTAAAGTGTTCTCACACTTAAACAATTATCTTGCAGGTAAAAACTGCAAATACTATGTTCCTTCTGTCAGAGTGTAATTTGTTTTAGATTATTAGGCTAATCCTCTTGACCATCAGCTTAGTTGTCCGGTGAGCAGTTGGTCCACAACTAACCAGATGGACCACTCCTGGCACCCGCAGGTACAATCTCACGTGGTCATTGTTACGATGAGCTGAATAAGCCGTCTTACCAGACAATTATAGATGTCTGATGAGTAGTCGGGGGCATGGTTAGTTTCAAGTTGAACATCACTCAAAACTAATCGCAGTTGCTGCATTCCCATAGACATTCCAGTCGGCCCCTTTCGAAGACGAATCATAAATGTGTATTGTATCACTTAGGAAACGGGAACTATAAATTGTCGTCAAGTTTTATAGCGAAGGAAGCAATACACTGGATGTGCACACATTTTATGTTCCAGGTTCCATAGTGTTACTTTTGAAAATGATAACTATGAACAAGCAGGTCATTTTTTTCTGGGTTTATAGATTTGATAATGGGATCACTGTAATATTTCAAACTAACCGCGTGATTAAATTTGTTTTAGCAGAAAAGTTCTTATCAGGAGAATTGAAATGTATGCGAACATGAAGTTGAATAAATTAGATCACAGTGCTTTGTTGTTAGAGATTACTCTCTGACATCTTCCGTTGACTTCTTGTGATGAAAACTCCACTTTTTCATCCCCCAAAAACAGGTCCCTTGACTGAAGTAAAAATACTTTAGATTTACAGCACAGTGCACATACTTGCTCATCTAAATATTCTCATTAGGATTGAGATAACCCTCACTCGATCACTGAAAAAACGACTCAGACAGCTTGTTAGGTAAGGTCGACAGTATGTAGACGTGAGCTACTGGAACTATTTTACAACGTAAACTTTCACGTTGAACTGTTGTGTGGAGTCTCAGATGACAATTTTGGATAGCATATTCTTAGATAAGTAACACAGCCTTAAGGCTGATCCATTTGAACAACTTATAGTTAGTTTCCAATGGTGCATTGTTAATAGTAACTGAAGGTTGTGAAACACTTGGCCCCTCTGAAACACAATAAATCGTATGCTTGTAATCGAGTACATAAACGTATTCAAGAATAAAGTGTACCACTTGACTTCACAAGACTAATAGATATATGGTTAACCCAATGCTGGATTTGTTGTTCAAAAATGACAACAGTAATTATAGTTTTGTACAACGGTGAACAGCAAAAATACTTAGTATGTCTTGTTGGTATTTCGCATGACTGCTCGTCAATAGTTTGCTTCCAAGTAATGACAATACAGTCAAAATCAACCGTTTAATTACGTCAAACAACACTGTGAACAGCTTTTTCATGCATTAGTATCCAGAAACAATGATTTGCGAGTTTACCTAATTCAACAGTATGGAAAAGAACTTGAAATTTTCCATATAAACCTTGAAAATAGATTCTGAGCATAAAGGATTCTTTTTCAAAACTTATCATCTTTGGCCGTTGCAGTTGTGTAAAGTCACACGAAGATTGGTCTGTTTTTGAGCAAAAATAAAAACTAGTGACAAGGTGAAAAGATTAACAAACACAAATGATTCCATTGAAGTTGAAGCTCAAACTGGAATGTCTTCAGATATAATCACTGTTATTCGGTTAGGATAGAAAGTGGTGAGTCGACTTGTTGCTTAACCTGATTGTACCCGATAAGCAGCCTAACCATAACCTAACTTATTGTAGTTTCATCTACCCAATTCAACTTGAAATGATTATCCAAGGACCACCTTGATTACTTCTTTAAAACAACAAAGTCGCGCTCGATTTTTCTATCCTTTCTTCTTGTATTTTCTCGATCAATGATTGTTTGGTTGTCTATAAATTCTCTGACTGACTTTAACAGCCACTGATGAGAATATGCGGAACATAGATCTACTCTCCTAACACTTATCACACTATTAAAGAGACCTAATAAAACATGATTGCAATAAATGAGGCGAACCAGATAGACAATAAAGTTCTCGGAAGACGCACGAGTTTTGGCCTTGATTGTACACAGGAACCATGTTGGTTAACATTTAGGAAACGAGGTCACATGACGCTATGATTAGACTGAACAACTGCGTAATCAGTCTCGACAAAAATACACACAACATCCTATTTCGTATGTAACCTCCCAGGAATAGTGTACTCATTCTCACAAGTGATAGAGACTAGTATCAAGACACGGCGAGTTTTCGAACCAATTTTGTGCCCCTGTCCTGATTGCAAGATTCAGCTCACTTCAACCCTGATCTACGGTGTATAGTACCTCACAGGTGAACAAAGCCAAATGATCACGTAATGTATCGAACAACATCTGCCACTTCGTAAGTTTACATACAAACGTAAGCTCATTGTAACGAATGGCTTGAAATTTGCTCATCTGATTAGCCTGGAATATCTTCATGATCAGCTGGACATAGGAGCCAGTGGGCGCGAATCTAAACTCACTAAAATTCAATCAGCGTGTGCAATTAACTCGCCAACCCTGTCGATCCATCCATTGCATGACTACGTAAAGCAAAATCTGTATTTCTGGTAACCACGGAAGGTATACTCCTCAAGTCATACGAAGGAACGAGGTGAGCGTACAATTACCATCACTTGTTTAACTATCCGGACCATGACGAATTGACCTACTAAAAGGAATACATACACCGTCTAGTTCAAATGTAGCAGTTAGAAAGCTACCTGGACAAACTGAGATACTCGCCTTCAAGGAAGTGGTCTATTTCTAGGGTCCGATGGTTTATAGAACTAGGACACATTGTTTCAAAATAAGCAAATGCAGTTGGTTCGCTATTTTGTGACAATATTAATTGTCAAGTAAAAATTGCTTTTGAGCAAACGTCTGAACCAAAAATGCACAACTCGATAAGTGCCAAGGTTATTTTCAAAAAGATCAGCCGTATGGTTTTAACAAATAAACATCGTTGTCTAACTTTTCTGGTTGTCTGACGTAATCTTAATTTGGCGTCAAACACTCGATTAAACTGTTGTTATCTTACCGTCGTTAGAATTTGTACAACATTCGACCCACAGAGTGCGTTCACGGTCACGATATACATAGCTGGGAGCTGTCACAGAAAATCCCACATGATAATCGATCCAGGAACCCAAACTTAGAGCGATCGCTCCGACAAGAGTAAACATAACACCGCATACAAATCCGAACACAATCGTACCAAGCCAAATTGCCCGGATAGAACGCATAACAATGAAAACGGCGGTTTGTGTGCCGGTGAACTGTTGAACAGATTTTTAAAAGAGTTCACGTTACATTCAGTTTGTCCTCTGGGCGGTACAGTGTTCGCTTTGGCTCCAACAGGTCACCATTTGAGTAAACATGTGTGGCAGGTTTTGAGTGAGGGTAGGTGTCCATATTGGTTGTGACTGATCTCAGTCTGATTGGCTCGGAGTTAACAGGTCAAGATAAATCGCGAGAGTACGAACGCACACCACATATTCCATTGATGTTTACTTTTCAGACAAGTGGTAGCATCATATCCGAACAAGTTCAAGGTAGGTTGCAACATGTTATGCAAAAGATTCTTCCTTTCATCCTGTCACGCTAGAAAATTCATGAATTATTAACCCACCAAAAAATTTGTCTTAATAAGCTACCTAGTGAGCATCGATAATAACCTCCTACGTAGCTAATTCTCAAATGAACATTTCACACTGGTATTTGTTTAAAGTTAAAACATGGAAACAATCTAGATAAGGAACGAATCAAAAACCTTAGCGCTATGACACAAAACCGCTACTGATCTCATCGATAAACAGTGAAAACATCCCTTCTAATCCGGGAAAAATCAAGTCAAAATTGTAATCGTGAGTTGTTCACGTCCATACTAATTAGTTTATACTTCTTCTCAGACGTTAGACACTGATCTATTGGATTTTAATGCACCAATAACCAAGACGATAGAGCTTTAAACGGCGAATAAAGCATTTACGCGTAAAATAATCTCTAAAATGCGTCAGTGTCAACAGCAGAATACAGATGAACATAATGGAAAAACCGACCAAATTTTCATGCTTACTAGACAAACGAAATGTGGCTGGATTGAACATGAAGACATTGGATTGGCGAACAGTTAATTTGAAACAGTTTTCATTCCCCGCGATGAACCTGAATAAAATAATGAGAAGACCCAATTCGTGTGATGCTCTCTGAATTAAAATCTTGTACACTCTCATAACACATGGACATGTATCTAATTTTAAACGAATCAAAACTACACAGAGCGGACGTCATGACTTAATAAGTTGAGCAGACGAACACAAGAACTGAAAAACAAAAATGTGGCAGTGTTGACTACCGGAGCCGCCGCAGCGTCAACACAAATTGTTTCAAATACACATGGGGGAATGTGATAGATGATAGCCAAGGCCTAAAGAAAGTGAAGTATGCGTTTCTGGTTGCTCCAAAAAATCACCGAGAATGAGTCAAGAACTTTGACGGTTGTTTGGATTGTGTGGTTTAAAAATGATGATGCTGCGTAACGTCCATCGGCATCTATGCCGGCACTTAACGTTTCTGACTGAGTTCCCAGCCATTCGGTACCGTCTTCATTTCTACAGTCGGGATGACGGTTCTGCTGTGCTTTTTAATAAATCGCAGGGGGTACTCGCTGACCTGTAGAGTGTCTGTCATTAAACTTATCTTTAGCTGTAGGTTGTTTTCAGTACAAATCCTCCATGTCATGTAGAAAAGCATCCTGACTAGACTTCTCTTATGCTGCACCGGACAGAAGCTTTCGAAAGGCATGTACTGTCCAGTCCATGTAGGTTTCCTGTAGACGGAACTCCCTGTCGTGCAACCTGGTCTTCGAGTGACTAGAATGTCCAGGTAGGAAAGGCAATCATTCGCTTCGTTCTGTCTCGTCAGTTTTAAGTTCGGGTGAGCTTGGTTTAACATTGAGAATAACTTATTTGATTCACTTGGACTCTCAAAGATGGCTAGAATATCTTCTACGTAGCGTCTGTATAACACCGGTTTTAACAGACTTTCACATAATGTAGACTCTACCTTAGTCCTAAAGACGTTTGCTAGGAGTAGACCCAGCGGACTGTCCGTTGCAATCCCGTCCACTCGTCGGAAACGATGTGTCTGGAGGTTGAAATTTACAATAGGTGTATACAAAGTTATAATGATTTCAGTTGGATCTTCGGGATAGAAAATGGAGCAATGCTGCTTACAATAAACTTGCAAATGCTATCAACTATTCAGTGGAGCGGAATGTTAAAAAACGGACGTTATATCAAATAAACACTTCGGTTTGTCTCGGACACTTCATATGAAATGTACGAAATGTTACACCGGAAAACATCACATGATTTGCGTCTTCTCACTGTTTTATTCAAGACAGTTAATTATGGGAGAAAGAAGACAGACGGCTAATCAAACGCCTTCAGAGGTACAGGACTTAAGAAGTTTACTTCGGAAGTGATCACCCAAAAAGTGTTTCAGAAAGAGGAGACTAACACCTAATGAGTCATATGACATATGACATGTCGCACAGTGTATACCAGTTCTCGATCTTTATCCAAGTACCACCGGCGGTTAAAGGAATGGCGAACTAGTATGAGGGAATTATTAAATACTACGCTCCAAACTACTGTTTGAACATGATCCACTTTCTGTCTAACAAGTTTATTGTGTCTGAAAACCACAGATCACATGTTTGACGGTTAGGATAGAAAATCAGATAAATTTGTGTTCTGAGAACGACAAAGTAGCGAACAAGACTTGTTTTCTGTGTTTGTTCATCAGGCTAATTACAACACAATAAATATGAAGACAGTAACTGGGGTGAGTCAGAGAAACGGTCAATAGAGGTTATGGACAGCGTGTTTGTTATCAGTTACACAGTCACTGTTCCAAATCGTGAGTTTGATTGGTCGTGAGCCAGAGGAGACTGTGTCCGCACGAACTTCTTTTGAGCACAGAAGTCAGGGTTGCGGACTCGGATACTAATGGCCTCAGCAACGGTCAACATTCGAAATCTCACCCTCTGTGATCGATCCGTTGACACTTGGTAAACAGTTTGAAAAACGCCTTTCTTACTGACAGGATGACTAGAGTCAGCCAAATGAGCAACAATCGCGGTTGAAACCGTTTTAGTCACACCACTGTTTAACCATGCAGGATGACATTCACGCACTCTGTCAGGCAGTCGCCTTGTAGAACGACCAATGTATGATGCTCGACACCAGCAAACAAATGAGTACACACAACAGCTGGTTGGAGAACACGGAAGTTTGTCTTTGAGTTGTGACCTGATAATGGGTGTTGAACGGAAACTCACGCACAACTGAGCGACAAGGTAGGTTGTTTCGAATGACGTTTTGAGCTTTCTCGAGATGACTTCAGCCATGGAATTACCCATGAACGGAAGACTGATAAACGCAAGTTTCTTATTCACAGAAGGTGACTTAAGTTTCAATTCTACCACTTGCATCGCTTTCTGAATGAAACGTATTGCGTAGCCATTCTGCATGAACACTTCTTGTAGAAAGTCTACCTCAGCCTTTAAAGTGTCAGAAGTGCAGATCTTAAACTTCCTAGCCGTCAGACATTGTATGAGGTTTCGCTTTTGATTTAGCGAAGTGAAACAGTCAAAGTGAATGTGAATGGTCACTCCAGTTTTGTTTTCTGTACACATGACGTTGAATTGAACCATTGAACCGTCGAGTCATTTTTACATATATTCCACCACGCAGAAGCCTTCGACTGCATGTTCTCACTGTGTTGATCACTACCTAATCAAGTAGTGATAATTTTGGGGCAATTGTTCTAGCTTTGATCACCGATCCCTGAATTTGTACACAAATAACAAACGTTTAATCGACACCTATCTCGCACAAACCAAGAGTGTTCTCATCAGTGTCAGCAATTCAGTACTCACTATCAGTCGTTGTTTTGTGCAGTCTACCACTTCAGACTTTTCGTTCTTCAAATCTGTTCATGGGTTTGGTTTCAGTCCATTTCCATCGATTAGAGAAAGTAATACAAGCCTGTCTACTTTACAGGAGTTGGAATACCTAGCCACAAGGTGGTCAGTTCACCAGGAAATCTATCCAACAATTTATGTCGAGTTAAGTGAGATAAACTCACTGAATAGTGTCGTGAGACCCATTCATATGTTTACGGTTGATGGTTACACAAATGATCTTGTCACTCAGTTGTCAATGACAGTTTGAAACAACAGACCTGCTGCAAACTCTTACTGGTGAGTCGAATCGAGGAGGAATTTCTTCTAGGATTGTAGGATTATGGAGATGTGCGATAAGTCTAAGTAAAAAGGAATTCAGCCATAAATATACAGACATAATTCAGTAATTACCTCCTTCAATAACCAGTTAGAGGAAGTAGGGAAGTCGACCTCTCTAAGGGACTAGATGCTGTGACGGAACAGCAGCTATTTACCATAACCATGATGTCTTCTTGCACGGCACATTGAAAAACCTACAACTTGTCTGTACTAAATATTTTGGTGTCACTCCGATCTGTTTCTACTGCACTGACGCGGTGAAATAGGTGAATCGGCCTGTAACAGAACAATGAGATTCTAAGCTACGTTCAACCTGCCAACGACCCAACTTATCAGAAAATAATGCGAGGACAATTACAATAACCCGTACACTGTCTTATTTGATTCCTAGCAAAACAGTAGGTACTCAGTCATTTTTTTCAAAGTCCGTCCAATGAACCAGCGAAACACGATTTAGGAGCAGATTTATTGATGTCCAATGCCGGAGTAGCGCAGTTCCGTATCCATTGTAAAAGTGGGTATCGCTGCTTCTAATATAAGAAAAATGACGGGAATTTTCCATAGATTCATTGCAGCCTTCTGAAATAAAAAAAACTGGCAACGATATAAATTGATCTAAAACAAACATCGAACTTAAAGCCTTTCTTCTGCGTTGTGTGACCAGCCTGTCTGTCCGTTCAGGCTGTGCGTAGGCAGCATAAACGCGAGATAAAATTATTTCACATGTAACGCACAGACGATTCATTTCGTGCGAGCCATTTAGCTAACATACTTTACACACAGAGATGTAAAGAGTTTCACGGACTCACACATAAAACCGGAGACACGGGTAAAGAATATAGGCATTGAGTCGGACACACATGGTCATTGGGCGATATGACGCGAACTGAATTACGATGTCTGTCAAGCTTATTCAAATTCACATAACACCACTTCCCGTACATAGCTTTATGGTCAACTCCATCATAGCCTTCCTGTTCTTCTGCGTGCTAAACGGTTTAACAGAATCCCCTGCTATTCAAATGCTTTTTTCTAACTTGCCTAAGGATAGAAGAAGGTTGCCAGGCTCATCTGAAGTATGGTGCAAAGAAAGAGGTTTACAAATCACTCCACTCAAATTGTTAATGATTTGTTTAGTCACCCGTATCGAAAACGTTTGCTTTGTTTTATTCTTCCAGACTTGTTATTGTGGAAAGTGAAGCTTTCTTCCCAACATTTTTAGTCCGGCTACTCGTCTTCCCTTTAAACTAAATGTTGAAATCTTTTCACACACACACACAAACGCACGATTCAAAAGGCATCAGAAAGCGGATATATTTTGACTCTGTTAAACATGGACTGTGTGGGCATCACAGAACGCGAGTGTCTGGGTTATTCTATGAATGTATGGGAGAGTTATTGTGAAAATCATTGCCAAACTATGAAGGCAACCTCAGCGACTGGTCACTCACAATTATTTTTGTCAGTGTTCTTGTTTGCTGTGTGAACTTGGAGGAGAGGAAGGATGTAAGAAACCAGTGCCTGACAAGTACAGACTCAAAGATTCGACCCACAGAGAAAGAGGACGATTGTGATACGAAAATATTCGTTAACTGAAAATATATAGTCTTATAAACCTACAGGAATGCTGTTAACCAAAAACATT
This sequence comes from Paragonimus heterotremus, assembly GCA_013368495.1. Taxonomy (NCBI): domain Eukaryota; kingdom Metazoa; phylum Platyhelminthes; class Trematoda; order Plagiorchiida; family Troglotrematidae; genus Paragonimus; species Paragonimus heterotremus. The sequence goes on along the minus strand of LUCH01001912.1, from coordinate 2,304 downwards.
TTGTTCGCTCATCACAGAACGTGATAGAACCCGTAATAAATAGAACAGTAAAAAAAATAGCATTCACGCAAAGCCTTCTTTTCTACTACCCTCAGGGTTTAGAGGAGCTAGGAGCCAAACATACGTGAAATGGTACTGAGTAAAAACAACTGACGTTTACATTAATCACGCCCTACTAGAACCGACACAAGCTGGTCTATAACATTTAGGTCCTTCCGGAAGCTTGAGCCAAACACCCTGAATATGAAGCGTGATAGATGCAGGCATTTTGTGGTGACCCACTTTCACCAACGTTACAATTGGGTGAATCATGTAATACAGCAAATAACTAGAAGGCGGACAGTCAGTCCGTGGTTTAAAAGAGATTACTAATTCCGAAAAGGCACCCGGCCCATTGACAATCGTTTTTGGACAGAAAACCAAAATTACCGTTTAGAGAACGCGCCGGCAAGTTGCAATAGGCGAGGACTGGCATGAAATAATATTGTCCCGGATGAGCAAACGGAGCCAGGGCATGGTTGGTGGATGCATGCAGCGGGTACTTGTTTATTTTTTTTAGTGGTGATGTGCGCTGGCAACACAGATCCCGTTTTACAATCTAACGGTTGACCTGAATAACCAGACTAAAGATTCAGTTTGGCAAAACAGCCAGTCGAAGTAGTACTGATCATAGGAAAGAAAAGAATTTACAGGAAACTGCATGTTGAAGTTGAATTGTGCATTGAATAGCACGAACATTGAGAACTTGGATCAAACGAAAATATGCTACTCGCTTGGACTCGCAGTCCACCAGTACACAGAGGATTGAATGCTTTTTTATGTGAATGATCACCGCAGGGACCTATTGCAATTTAGCTGCAAGCCACTAGGGTATTTTTCCATCGGATTGTAAACTCAACCGGATTTGTTAGTGTTTCCTGGCACACGAAATAAAGGACTGAGAAAAATAAGACAAAGAACAAGGAAAATATCACGTAGATTTTATGTACGAAAATGACTAGAATGATATTCATGAATTCTTTTTTCAACTACTTGTAATAAATCATGGTGTAAATGTACGTGAGAAAGCTTGAAGAAGAGTTTCCCCTGTGTAGTGAGTCATCCTAGAATTGTGTGAGAAATTCTATAGGATACTTACAGTAGATATATAGAACATGGTTGATATTTCAAACGTAAACCCTTGTACACCCATCACTTGTACTTTATAGCACCCCTGTTTTTTTTAGGTCACTCCTGCTAAGGCAGCTACATATATGTGTGTACTTATGCAAAATAAGCATACATTTGTAGTTTTTTTTATATGAAGAACACGTGGAATGGGTATATGAATGTTCAGTATAAACGGTACTTTCTGCAATTTCCTGAGCTTGGCTCATAAAACTGCATCCGGTGCAACCTACTGAATAGTCGCAATTCATTCACCAGCCCGACAGTTTAAAATCTTTCATATTGCTCAACGTAGTGTTCGTTTTGGATTTTGATGAGATAGTATCTGAGTGAACAGTGAAGCAAACTGCAGAAACGATTCAACTTGTCTCCTTAGACAATGTTTTAATACTTAGTAGTGAGAGTAAACAGGTTGATTATGATTGGTTAATAATAGTATTATTAATACTATTGTTGTTAATTTATAATAATACCATTGATATAAGTCCTGATTAAACGGGACCCATTGTAGATAGATAGTAATGGATGTTATGAACTCGTTGTTCACCTGTGATACTTTGCTCATAAAGATAGTTTATTAGAAACACTATGACAGATGATAAAAGGAAATAAACTATATAACATTACCTTATGCAAAACACAAACATGGGTAAACTTCACATGTTAACAGCAGTGATAGAGGCAATGACAACAACGGCAAAAATAGCATCGTATCCAGAATGAAGTGATTGTCTGTCTATTGTAATATAAGCAAGTTGATGTGCTGGAATAATAACTGCTTATACATGCTAATGTAAGCTGACATTCACTCACAGATGACCAGAGATTTCGCATTCAGAGAAAACATCCAGATAGTCCCCTTCAAACAGAAGCGTCAAATTCAGGTTTCCTTCTTGTTCGTGTTTGTCAGTAATGTACGTGGCTACCCTGAGGTGAATTTACACAGAAGCTCAAGTATTTGTGAGACACGTGTTTCAATCTGTTGGAAACAATTAGAGTCCCATTAAAAATCACATGTAGCTTATCGTGCACTAAAGAATCAACCAGGTAATCCATAATACTCCACCGGATTTCCATTCTACTAATGTAACGTTTTCTACACTATTTCCTATTTCATAATTCTGATTATTGTTCACA
>LUCH01001911.1:57022-102061 GCA_013368495.1 Paragonimus heterotremus | reverse complement strand
TCCCATACCATCTGTCACCAAGAACTGATATAACATCCAGCTTCGAAAATATGAGGAAATGCTCTGACATACTTGTGTCTGTTTTTCCCGTGGGTGGCATCCACATTCACAACATGCGGGAAACGTCGAAATAGTTCAATTTGCATTCGTTGGGCAAAGCAGATATGCGTATACCTGTTGCCTTCATCCAGCATGGTGCGCACCACATCAGTCGCACTGTATACCGACAATAACTCTTCAAGATTCTCTAATGTTCTGTGACGAATCATACAGCAAACTCATTTGACATTGCAGGCTTCAATTTGCGGCGGATGTTTCCAACGTCAGCGGTCGTAATAAACTTTCCGTAAACATCAGCCACATATCGCTTGATGTCGGCAGTTGGTGTATTATATTGAAACAGACACCTGCACTCATTCACCTCGCTGACAGTGAGTCCACGATTCATAGGATGGGACTCGTACAGCAAACGATTGAGGGGGTGGTTGTGCTCCAACTCGGAAGAGCTGACAACCAGACAGGCATTTCGTCGGATCACATTAAATCTTGATCTGCAACAAGTGTCGCGAGAACAGATTTGTTAAAAATAACAACAGGTAACCCACTAAACACGTCGCATGCCCCTGCGTGCACTTCAACGCCTTTCATATTTCATACAACGATAAAAAATCTGCAAGGTTTTCAGGAAAACACGATACCTTACCTTACCGTACTTCAAGGGAGTTTTCGACCTACGACTTGTCCCACGCACGTAAATAACGCCTACTTCATCCATATATTTCTGTAGACACTCCTGGAACTGTGGCATGTGCGAAATTCACGATTCTCAAACATCGCCTTGAAAGTCGCAATATAATCCATTTCCTACAATTTAGAAAATAAGCAAAACAATAACATAATGAATGAAGGGGAATAATAATATTATAAATTGAACATTACTCCAGCATCCTTGTATTGACATCGTCACACGTAACCCACCACAGGGGAGTGAATTTACTTTCGTACACCAATTATTCGGAAATTCCAATGAAATACAGGTGACCTGAAGTGTTATTAAAACGGTAAATGAATAATAATAATAAATGATAAACATAGGTTGTATATATGTATGTACACGTGTACATACATATATATGTGTGTACACATATATATGCCCACGTAAAATATATATATATCACATTCCTGTGCAAATATACGTTTTTATATGTATATATATATTCATATATGTATTCATATATGGAATTGTTTGATTTCATGCAAACATTTCTTTTAGTTCCATATACATGTATAATATGTACGTATGTACGTATACATACATTATATATATATATACACAAGAAATGAACTCGTGTACGGGGAATCACGCTACTATGTGTATCACTAATGTGAGTAGTGTTCTCCCTAATTCAGAATCTTTTGGTACATCCATATGTACACCAACGTAAATCTCTCCAACTCCATCTAGGACGGCAAATTGCCCAATGGGAAAATTGCGTTTCAAGGTCAATCGGTGTATTATCAATCTTTGGAAATTTAAATTTTCGCGGGTACGAAAGGAAAAACGCTCCCCACCACAGGAGCAGCAGCCAAACTGAATTTCGAAAAAGCTGTGCGATAACGCCGTCTTCAATTAATGGTCAATTTAAACAAACATACCGACCCATGACACAGAATTCGTCGATTTCGATTTCTGAAACAGACACCACCCTACCAAGGTCGGGGTTTGCTTGAGAATATTCTTCCAAACTGCGAAAGTTGAGGAAATCACGTTCTGCAACTAGCATGCCTGACAAGCGGGCGTCTATTAATCTGAAAGGCATTCATGGTAAACAGGATATTGCACCGCACTTGGGAATTACAGTAAATATCACAAAACAAACTAAGATTACTCGCATGAAAGGATTTTTGGAAAATGAGAGTCAAGCGATGATTTGAAGCGGTCGCTATGCGCGCTGCTGTCGACCTCAGCAGGAAGACTGTTCTAGAGGTTAACAACCCTGTAGGAAGAAAAACCGCCGCCTGAGAAATGTCCGGGGACGAGGCTTGAACAGCTCCATGTTGTGTCCTCGCAGACTGTAATTAGTGGCTACAGTGAAGAACTTATCAAAGAGGCCGACTATAAAGAGGATGTGTGAAAATTAATTCACCGCGGAGCCGTCGAAATTCAGGTGGGTATAGATCAAGAAGTTCAATTCGAGACTCGTACGCGACGTTTCTCAGGTCCGTGACTAGTTTGGTAGTCGCGCGTTGGACACGCTCAATGGCTAAGATGTCTTTATTCAGGCCGGTATAAACGACCTGATTAGCATACTGTAGGAGCGGCCTTATGTAAACCCCGTAAAGCGTTTGGAACGCTTTCTTGTCTATGCAGGGGAAACTGCGCTTAATCATACTAAGGGAGGAAAACACTTTTTCCGCCGCCATCTCGTGGTGATGCGCAAAAGATAAGTTAGACGACAGTCAGATGCCCAAATCTTTCTTCAGATAGATTTTCATGACATCTGCTGTGAGGAGTGCACTATGCATCACGAAGGCGTTGCCAGAATCTCCACCGAGTGACACATGTGCCCACCTACTGTCATTTAGCGGGGGACTGTAATCGTCCGATCAATGTTTACTCGCGTCAAGATATATATGTAGTGCATTGGCTTCAGTGACATTCCAGATTTTTAGGTCATCGGCGTATAGAAGGGCGTTTTTTGGGAGTTATTTGGGAGAAGTCACCAAATGTGTACACTTCTTCAGTACGAGAACTCTTCTTTTGGAGAATCTTGAGCGTCGAAAGTTGTCCGTTCCTGCTTTTTCATCAACCAATTTCACCTACTAAATCATTTGTTTATATCCACTATATGGAAATTTGTCGCAGTTTTCAAGGTCTCTTTGTCGGTTTTTCCCAGCGTTTTGGACCTATGGTTTACCCTGTTCCTATGTTGGGATCTTCGCCACCCCTTTGAACGATATAATATTAGTGAGTTTTTAAGAATCATGTAGTTTGAAATTTCGTTACCGCCCCCATTTTTCCCACCAAAAGATGGTCAATTCAGCATATTCCTCCGTGTTTGTTTTCTCCCATTAAACCCACTTTGGGTTTATTGGGATATATAGAACTGTCAATTTATTTAAAAGTGTATATAAGTGATTTTTGTATGCCACTTTGGAAACTTAAGTTTATGGTCAGCTCTGATTATAATTGTTAACTCTATAAGGTTGAGCTATATAGCTTGATTTGCTCTAAGTGCTTTAGATATTGCATCCCCATACTAACATCGCAGTTCGCCAAAGAATAAAGACTTAGAGTCGGTGCGTTGTCTTTATGATAATCACCATTTGACCCACTGGTGTCTGTCTTGATGGCAAAATATAACTTAGGATCATTGCCTATAAGCAATGACCTGCTATGACAGGTCATGGCCAGCACGTCCGTGTGGGAGTGGGTAGTGGTTAACTACAGAGCTCGTTTAGCTGCAATATATTGCGTGTATAAACTGCCCCTTTATGGGGAAATATTTTCTGGCGTGTTGGTGAATAGTTTCAGCTTGGGAGGTCCCTACCCCCTTCACTTCGGTTCATTTTGAAGCCTAAACGTTGGAAACAGCTTCTTTGCCTTTTTCTTCGACTGTGCATTGTTGAGGTGGAAGATGCCGACACCCTCTTGGCCTCAATGTTTTAAACTGTTTAACAGCCAAGTGATGCTCACGCAACTTGTGCTAGTGGACTTTATTGTGTCTCTCGGACGAATAGTAAAGTTTGTGTCGAAGTGCCCGTTTAAAGGTAGGACCGGTGCAAAGAAAACAAACGGCAAGGTCCATCAACAAAGGTCGGTTTAAATGTCAGGTTTAGTGATGACCGCCACACGTAAGGCAAGAAGTGGATCAAATGTAGGCCGGATTAGTTACAAAAGAAAGGATAACTGTAGACTGAGAAGAAAGCCGAGGTTCAATCTTTGTCAGGAGCGAGGTAATCAAGTCTTCGGACGTCATGGTCTAGTGATCTATTGCACAGTTAGACAGCTGTGCCTCAACATTCACGTGTTAAATTTCTTAGTATATTCGCTAATTCGCGAAACGAGCAGCATCGAATTGCAAGAATGAATCTGGACCCGTGTTTCCCGACAGGACTATTAAAGAAATGAATGACATTCATTCGTGACTAGTCCAGAAGGTTAGTTCATTAGATGGAGGACTTTGGAAAGCAGTTTGACTGGTGCTGCTTCTCAGTATATTTTCTAACCTAGCAACTTACAACCGTTTGTTGAGATCAGTGTTCACAATTGCCTCATGGTCTCGAAGGTACTAACCCGAATGATCCTGTCGCTATCATTCATGAAAAGAGATAATGCGTCCGCCAAGACTTCGACTCAGCTCATGTGGACAACGGAACGCACCTCTCACTTGGATATTTTTGTTTTAATGCTGTCTGGTTGCAGTAACCACAGTTAACAAAAGAGATAAGAGCACCGTGGGCATCATATAAGAATCCTTCTAATTTTTACGCTGTCTAGGGGTCTGCTACGTCATATTACATTGGCTCACCGTAACCCGAAACGAAGGTACCAGAGAAGTTCAAGGGAGTTGCCGCCTTTGACAATAATACATAAGCCATATTTTTTACAGCGTCCTACATGTCTGTTAAAAATAGTTGTACTCCTCAACCGTACTTCATAAATGTCTGTATGCGTGCACACAACATTGAGATTTCATTAGTGATATTCCAACTTAGATGCCGTTCGCCGCAGTAATGATATGGAATACACCTTGACAACACAGGTAATAATTGGAGAGCATCATAAATGAGTTAAGGAGCCAACGTTTTATTGTAACATGCCACCGTCGGTGTGAGTCGTCACTCTAACAGCTGATATTTACCTCGGCGAAAAGGTCGAGGTTCACATACTATTTGGTAACTCTTGTCCAGCCTGGTATTTCTATGAAATCTTTCGTAGTTTTTGTTTGTAATACTCCGTGCAGTAAACACATGTCGTGCATTTTTATTGCTCGACCAAACTGCTGTCTCTCCAGAGCTTTTGTATGTACGCTTGTGAGCTACCACTTTGTTCACTGTTCTCACACTTGATATGGGCTAATTTAAAAGGATAACTATAATAAGACCTTGCACTTGGTTTCCCATTCCCACCACAGACAAACCAACTTTGCAAACCGCAGAACATGATATACCTCACAGACTCTTCACCTCCCTGCTTGCAAATATATCTGAGTTTCACTTGCAACATCACTGATCTCAAAGTTTTGCGAAAATAACGTTGGATTAAGTGTTCCATAGCCTTAAATGTACCGGTTGAAGTGAAAATAAATTTGGATAAATCCCAGTCTGAAGGCAGCGTTTAGGAGGTGAAATGTGGCAACTTAATCGCTTGCCGTGTCTTACTGTGCTTGTGAGCGGTGTGTTGGGCTGGAACGACGAAGGATTGGCCAACTTATGAGTTGGGTTCAAGTTAAGCAACCTCTGCCGTGGCGTTTTACGTCAGTAGGATGTTCCCGGCTTTCTAGGTGGGGTCAGAAAACCAACGAACGCCTTTGGTTGAAAATGCTCTCAGCCATAACGAAGTTTAGGAATCATTGCACTGCTGTTGTTCATCTCTGTGTACCTTGGTTTAATTTTCTTTCGTCCGTCTTCTTTCTGTTTCGTTATTTCCGTTCCCGATGTTTCTACCAGTCCTTTTAACTGCCTATGGTAGTTATTTTCATTTGGGATGATACAGTATAGTTATAGATGTCAGCTGTCTTGGTCGACTGAAATGAAAGCATCCTGATGCGGTTAGCCTGTTGAAGCGGAGTGCAGCGTGTATTTTGTGATTTTCTCCACGATCTGTAGTTGAGACCGTTACTAACATAAGGTGGTCAACTCCGTTCTCGGATGACTACCACTTTATTCGCTCTCACCAATGAACTGTTTGGATATGATTATGTGTTAGTTACAAGGTGTGGGACCGTTGACATTTCTACACAGCATCTTATGAGGATCATCTTCGGAGGTGGTCTTCAGCAAAGAAACTGAGTATTTTTTTGCGTCTAAAAAATACCACGCAAGATTGTCCGTCGGCAAAGTTGATCGTTTAATTCCAATTATAACAATTCTTTCCCAGCCGTTGTTAATTCCTTGGATGGGTTCTCAGAATTACATCGCAAACTGGCTTCCATTTGAAGACTTGGTGGCGATTTTAGTGCTCATTATTCCCTAACCTAGGCTGGTGTTTTCAACAGCGTATCCCCTTGCGAATTTCTCTTGCAATCCATTCTCTTTGTTCGTTAACTGTCTCATTCATAGTCACTTCTAGCATAACCAAAAGATATTGTGTCCGGATCGTCGACTGATCGCAACAATGACGTGGAATAGGCTAGAAGAGGAATCCTACTAAAAAATGAGGGCGAAACAAAAGACTAAAGATGTGATTGCAAGCATGCTATTTATCACAGCATCTCGGATAACGTCGCTGCCCAGCGACTTGAATGATCACGAGAATCTCAATTAAGTGGGTTACTTACCCACTTTTCTCAACAGAAAAATCAGGGTCTTCGTATTTTGTATCCACGTTGTTGCCTTATTACCACCCGGTTTTGTTCAATTCTCGGTGCTCTCAGTACATATTGCTCGATGCGGCAAATTCGAAGGTGACCTGCGGTGTACTTAACCCAGCCTTCATGAACTGTACAACCTTATTGTTTGACCAACTGACCGTGTATCCCGAGTGTTCCAAAAAATGCGCTGACAAACAGCCGCAGTGCTCTCGTGATCACCCTATTTGATATGACGTGAAATTAGCAGAGACAGCGATGGTCATACACAAGTATGTTGGTGTCTCCGTTACTAACAGACCACGTTTGCCAACCATGCAACAGTCCCGAACACACTGCTGCACGCACTGCATACCCTTCCTTACATTGACAACCGGACATCATTCCGACGCCACGGATGACGCAGGTTGGCAAGGGTAACAGTGCCTTTACTGGCTCAGACGATATCTCATCAGCAATGTTACAGGCTGGTAATGCTACCCAAGTATATAAAACCATCTGAACTTTCAAGCAGATTGCCTACTATAGAGAACGCGGGATTGGGAATGCTCAAGTTCCGAAACAATACTACACTCTAAGAGTGCGAAGTGCATTGCGTACACACCAGCCTCATCGTTCACTTTATTCAGTATGGTCTGCATGTTATCGACGTACGGGCCGAATAAGACACATCTCATGTGGACCAAATCAGTGTCCGAAGAAAATCCAAAACCGTGTTCATTAGAGCCTTCAAGAGCACCTTCTAGCTTGTCGTCTAGTTAATCAGGAATGGTGATCACTGTAGACGGTTGTCCATAAACTGTCACCTTGACTTGTATAGTAAGCATGGAATGATAATGACAGATACGTGTAGTTCCCTTGAATTCATTTGGGTTCCAAAAATCGTTTCACGCAACCAGGGTAAAAAAAACCCCCAACCATCGACTGCCCATGAGTACCGATGCTTCAGTGCCCGTCACCTGTAAAAGTCTCGTCAATACATCCTCGCTAGAATAGGAATTTTGCGTGTTCCTCTTGTTTCTGTTTATCCTTGGGTTGAATGGGCCAACATTATAACGCCGGTGAGTAAAACAACAGACTGATGCTTCTTTGTTTTTTACGTACACCTCGGTCCGTCTTTTTCTAAACGGGAATTATTGTCGATGAACAGCAATTACGAGGTACTTCTTCAGTTTCTCCAACCGACTGCTAATTCTGCTATCTTTCCGTTGCTACTCTTGTCTACCTCCGTTACCTCTCTCCTTCAGAAGTGGAAGAAAGGATATGTGGTCTAGACGCCTTGTTACGCTTCAAGAGCCTGAGCTCCAGGGCCATTTCTACGTCCAATGGAGCGCCGGTCGAAGCGCGGTAACTGGTCATTGAAGACCCGTCATCTGTATACTCCAGTTGAGGTCAGCTGAATTGTTTCTCAAGTGTTTTAGCTCATCTGCCGGGCCAGTGCAATTGTCTAATAATGTGTGAGCTGTCTCATTCTCTCGTGGTTTGGCTAATACTGACGCGATGGCCAATACAGCCACTAGTCGAACCAAATGGTGCTCTGCTATTTCCAGGCGAGAGGACTCGCTCCATCTCTTTCGATAGTTCGAGCTAGTTATGCTCACAGTCCTCGCGCAAGGCTTTAATCAGCCTACGTTTACTTTCCTGATGGTTGCTATCATATTCATAGTCAGTTGGAATCAAACGACTCCTGCTTGTGAGGTACATCAATGTGGCGAAAATTCAGCCTTGTCGCAATTACGCAGCTCCTTCTGGACACACTTCTTTTACAGCAAGCTACGTGGCTGTTGCGATCCTTTCTCAGCGTTCGTTATGTTCTCTCGTCGAACCTATATGGGATAATTCGGTCATCAGCGTCAGTTACTTATCTCACGTTTACTAATGTGACTCCCGAAAACATAACAGAACAAAGCAGTTATGCACAACAACATGCCTCGAATTCAAATGGTTGCCCAAAAATGCACAGCAGTTTGGCAAAGTGCCGCCACCTGCAACTGACTGCCGTATGATGAAATTGTCATGGCTGAGATGCACAGGGCGGTCTCCATCAGACACTACCTTTTTCTGTGTTATTTTGCGTTACTAGAAGTAGGCTGATCATGAGGTGTGTGTATTTGCATTGTGTTGTGTTTGGACACTCAATCTGTCGCCTAGCTGCTTCTCAACCGAGGAATAATGATCAAGTTGAGCTTTCGAATCACCACCCAGCATGATGTCAAAATGCTTGGTCTGCTTAATAAAATCAACGAGAATGTTGTAAAGCGCCTTATTGATGGCGTCTGAACAATTGCCCGTTGATGCGCACACCGATGTAGCGCTCAGGTAACACCTGTCTGATTTACATCAATAGACTAACTAATGTTCTGAGTCTGACGTCTAGCAGACGACTGCCCACTGGAATCAAGTTAAGCATGTATTGCCCCATTTTGGAACTCTGCGATTCCAGCTTTAGCCTGACCACGGGTTTCAGATTCAGCGTTTACCAGATACCTTGCAGAAGCATCAGGACCGACAGTAATCCAGAGGTGAGTTTATGTGAATACTGGTGTTTGAATCGTTGGGCCACAACACGCATTAAAATCTGGCTTTGAGGAAGCACTCACCAAACCAACTTACTGACGTGCTTGTCGGAAACTGCTCACATTGAAGGTGTCACTACTTACTAGTTGTCTTGGCTTCAGAAAACGATTATTACGGGAAGGTGCTGCTGAGGCAGTAATGTTGGGGGGCCAAATGAAACACGAATGCGGCTATGGATGATTAGTGTCACTGTAGTGGGAACGATAACCTATGATGTCTCTCGGCCGTTTGTACCACAGAGAGGGATAGACTGAGTCTGGGACTCAAAAGTCCCACCTATGAGACAACAAGAGGTAGGGTCTGTCTGCGGGACCCCATTCTGATATAATGCCTCAAGAGTTTGGTTCACTTGACAGTGAGAGGCTATCTGAGCACGAGACCGCAGCTGTTAAGACTTCTGGATGTTATTGCATGCTTCTGAATGATACCAACAGTCTCCTGTCGTGCTGAATAGTATCCCGGCGACCACGATCGATCGTTAGACTACCGGAGTGTCTTTTGGTTTTAGGGCACCCTTACTACCCTCTGCTTTATGTGCACCACAATAAGAGGTATGTATGCAGGTACGCCGTTAACTACCACACACCGCCATCTCGGATAGCGTCTCTAAGCAGCAGTTGGAGTGCTCACGAGGACCCCAGCCAAGCAGGCGAAACCTACCCACTTCGTTTACTGATGCAGTCAGGATCTTCGTATTTCATGACCACGTTTTTGCCTGATCACCATGCGGTTTCGCCCAACTGTTGATAGTCTCAGTGTACAATATTCGGTGCGGCAAACGATCAGATGGCATACGGAGTACGTGGCTCAACCATTGGAGGCTGTGCGACGTGAGTAGTTGTTCAGTTGATCGCACATCTCGGGGGTTTCGGAATACGCGCCGACAAACTGCCACATTGCATATGCGATCAGTCCACTTAATGTGGGCTGATTGGCGGAAACAACAATGGTCAAACAGCAAATCGATTGACACCTTCGTTGGGAACAGGCCCCGTTTCCGAACCATAGGGCAAAACAAGTACGAAGCATTATATACCCTTCTTTTTTGGCGACAATCGAACGTCTTTCCGACGCCACAGACGACGCAGACTCGCAAAGGCAACTCGTGCATTTGTTATCCTAGCTGGTATCTTATCAGCAATATTACAGACCGACGAGACAGTGCTACCCAAGTATGTGAAACTGTCCACAGTCTCGAACAGATTACTTGCAACGAAGAAAGTAGTGGGGGGACGCCCCAGTTCTGAAGCACATGGGTGTAACCATTTCTTGTCCAACTGCTTTCATTTGGTCTGTTTGAGTTGCTTGTACTTGATATGATCGATGGTTTCGTTACCGTAATTCTTATATTTAGTGCAGTGCACAAGCCAATCCACCACGTTAAGACGGCAGAAGTAGTTAGATATACAGTCTGAATCTCTCGGATGGGCGAAGTATGTTCAGTTCCTCCATCCTATTTAACCATGAATCGCAATCATTTGCGGGTGTTTCTGAAGACTTTAATGTGTGTAAAACACTTGCTATGATGATAATGCCTGGTATATCGGGCCACTGACTTTCGGTTTAACAGATTGTTCCTGAACTGGTTGTCCAGTAGATGTTTATACAAGTCGCGCAAATATTGATCTTACAAACTTATGCCAACTCTTGGTCAATCTATGAACAGGATACATCTTGTAAAATGCATTTTTATGTTTTGGCTTGACCTCCTCGTTTAGTCCCAGGATCGAGGTCACAACTGAGATTTTGTATTCAGTCGGAAGAATATAAGCAGGTGACAGGTTAAGGCTGGCATCAAATAACTAGGATAGAAGCAGGCGGCTGTTGCAGCTGTGCACCGATTGTGAGCTATTTTCAGTCGACATCAGTTTTAGACGTGTCACTGTTATACTTAGCTCCCTATTCTCCGGATCAGATATGGTGTCAGATGTACAGCATAACTGTTAGTTATGGAGAGTGGGGTTTCATTCCAAAGAATCCTCCCTCAGAAACTAGAGTGGCTTTGGACTTACAATACTGAAACGTAATAAAGCCCCAGGCCCAGACATTTCCCCAGCCTTTATCAAGAATGATAGAGAGGTTGTTTTCTGAACTGGTCACATTCCCGCGTTCCATATAGGAGACTGAAGAGATGCGTCATGATTAGTGCACATTAACACTCATTGCTATTAGGTCATCGTGTGACTACCACAGAAGTATTAGCCTCGTCTCCATCTCATCTAAGCGGCTGATGGGTTTCATAATGCAGCAGCCTCTGAAACTCAGACAGAACCAAATAAGTTTTCAGCCTGGTCAAAGATGTATCGATCATATCTTCACCTTGTGCGAAACAATTGAACACCAGCATTCATTCTCGACCAACAGTCGTGGTATGTTTTGGTCCAAAAGCTGCTTTTGATTGTTATTCGACGCGCTCCTCGGGGCTGTATGCATCACAGAAGGATCCCTGCGAAGCATGCGATTTTTTGAAGTCGTTTCTTACCTGCTGCCAATGCAGAGTATGTATTTATGAGCAGCTGTTTTGAGCGCTGTTCACATCACGTTCCGTTGGACATTATCCGATTTTCTCCTTCCTTTTCAACTTTGTGGTAGACGATATTCTGGAGGGAGTATCCGAAGTTTCAAGAGGCTCGAAGTTAGTCGGCTGACTGTTATTAAATATGCGGATTGTATTGCCTTTTTTTAATCCGTCTGTAGAGAACATGTATGCTTTGCTGAACGGATCAAATGATGTCGTTGGTCTGTATGGTATACATTTCGCACTTTCAATATGTAATGCTGTCACAAGGTTGGATTGGCACTGACCTCATTTTGCTATTGCTGGCAGTCCGTTGTAGACTCTCTGTGGCTTCATCTACTTGTGCAGTGTCATTCATCAACCCGTAATATTTTCGATGAGGTATCCATGAGGATAGCAGAAGCACGTAGTCAATTCACTAACCACCTTCACTTGTGGCGTCCGTCTGTCGGTGAATTTCAGAGTTTACAGTGCATCCTTGCGCCCAGTTTTCCTCTGTAGATCAGAGACCTGGCCCACAGAAGATGCACATAGACTCCTGTTATTTCGTCACAGTTGTCACCGCCAGTTACTCTGTATCAAATGGACACACTTTATGAGCAAAGTGAGAGTTTTTCGGCACGTATTTAGGAACTCTGCGAGTTCACGACGAGACACGGAGACTTGTTTGTTTGTTGGCGCACACCTCGTTTGTGATTGGTAGGTCAGGCTAGAAGTGGCGGCTTAGTAGCCGTTGTATGGTTTGGGTTCAGGATATGAATTCCCTCACATTGCAACTCGCTTGGATAGGCCGATTTTGACTTCCTGGCCGGCGTTCGAAAGACAGTGAACACCTTTGGTTGAGGACACTGTTTAATATGGCGAAGAATAGGGGTGAACGCTGCTTGTGTTGCCAGTCTGTGTGCGTCATCGTATTTTCTTCGTTATCCCTCTACGTTTTGCTCCTTTTTTTACCCTGCGCAATACATTTTTCCTATTGTTGCTTGTTTATCACACATATATATATATATTACATATATAGCAACACAACGAACGGCTTGAACAGGCTGGCTGTCTCCGGGATATGTTCCGCAGTTGACGATGCCGTGGTACAGACTAATTCAATCATTTAGGAAGGTGTTCGACCATTCGCTGATGCAGTGATTTGTTCTACCGATGTAACCGTCATCACAACTGCAAGTGGACTGGTGAAACGACATGTTGGGCAGAATGATTGGGCTTTTTATGTCTAACGTTTTCGTAACTAACTCTCTGACGTGAATACAAAAGGCACAATTCAGCAGCAGACTGCACCTGATGACGCACTACAGTGAACAGCCACTCTCACCTAAACTGCAGCTTAATGAACATCTTTTCCTGAGCTCTGCAGACTAGGTTTTCTTGCCTTTCTCTTGCTGTGCACGGATGTAAATCTCTCGGAGCATCCGTAAACAGGCAGTGTCATGTTGAGAGCTGTTCTACTTGTGTCGGAAGATCATCTGTGTAGATCTGTCGGCTCTGTCAAATGACGTTTCTATTAGATTACTTGTGTAAACCATAGGTACGAAGCCGAAGGGCTGAAGATATTGGCCGCTCCACGTGGTTTTGCGATAAATCGACGACTAAACTGCACCGTCAGGACACCGTAAACAAAGCGTCCGAAAGCTCTGGGTTATTGTCTCATTTAGTCCCATAAGCAGCCGCTAATTTCGAATGTACAGGGTCAGTTTTTTTAACGTTTGTGAAAGTTTTTCTTAGATGGTTTTACTTGAGATTTCTTTGATAGCCCAGGCTGTTTACGATCATGACGCCTATTTTGTCTAGAGTTGAGTATAATACTGAACTAGGTCAGTTACACATGCTATCTGGTTTATTACCTATCGTTGACTTCCCGCATAGAACCGGTACTCATTGCCTATTCATCCCTTCCTGCGAATAACAGACTTTCACCTTGTATTATTCTATGAATTATCCCGGGGTTACTAGGAGTATTAATAGGACGTGGTCATGTCGTGCTAATGTTGTATTAAGAAAACTACTTGGTTGCGGTCTGTCTCTAGTTTACGTCACACTCAGCCATTTTACATATGCGCGTGTACTCCCCACTGTGTTCTCTGTTCACCAGTTATTTCTCTGGGGATCGTCATTGAAGGACTTTGTACTTTTTCGAAAATTTTCCAGTATAATTCTTGTCTCAGTGGGAGTTCCCTTGATTTATTTGTTTAATTTATTGTCTTTCCTCACCTCACAATATATAAAAAGTTTGTGATTAATATTGTTTGAAATAAATTCCTTTAATTTAGCTTCCTCTCAGCATATGTCTACGTCACCAGTTATTTCCATTTAAGACATTTTGCAACTACGCACTCGAACGTACACACAAACGCAGTTCTCTTACTGACGGATTAGCCGCGCTAAATCATTTATGAATACCGTTGCTATTATTATTTCCTGCCATTGTTCACTCTTCACATCTTTCCTTTCTTAAATTGGTTCCGGTGTTGCTACCGTATCTTCTAACTGTTTAAGTGTTGAGTATATGAAATGTATAGGTACTCTAATTGGTTGGCCTAAACATTTTGAAAGTGTTTTGCTCACTAATTGCAGTAACACCGTTTTGTGCTGGATCGACTGTGTATTGGTTCAGTTTGCTTCTTATTATCATTACGTACATTAGCATAATTATGACCATTCATTCAGTGGTCCGTTGTTCCCAAATTAAGCTATCTTCAGCGTATCCATCCATAGGCTAGACTGCATGTAGTGGGTTGGCATTCTGTGTACATCGCCTGTTCATATAGTCCTGTCCCTTCTTGAGGCATGTGTGAATGGACCTCGTTCACTGCAGATACTCGCGTCAGCGATCCTGCTGATGACCCGCATATGCCGAACTTGTTCGATTCAATATAGACGTCGAGTATTAGAGGTCACAGTCTGTTTGACATTCTCGGCCTTCTGCGACCATGTTTTGTAGCCATACGGTAAGCTAGGTCCAACCGTGTGTTTAAGACTGTGGCCCTCTAATGAGACACTTGTAAGAATGACCTAGATAGTTAAAACTTTAGAACACTGGTTCCATTCTCACTTAACCCGTTTCTGTCATTGACATTGCTGCTTTCCGAGTGCATGCAAATATGTGGTCCTATGTATCCCTGTCGTAATTGATCCAAGGGTGGGGCTAACGTACAAAGACCGCTGGTGGTTTTTTTTATGAATCTGATGAACAAGTTTACTTTCCTTTACCATTACCTGGGCGCTTGTTTGTTTGTATGTAACGGATCTGTTAGTCTCTTTTATTGAGGTGACGTGGTACTTTCGATGCCGATTGCCTGCTTGATCCCCACAACTGTTCCTATCTGAATTTGAACTGTCTACTAATATTCAATCCGCACGTGGTATCCACGTGACGTTATGCTAGCAGTCAGCTTATGCTAAAGCCAGGGAAAACTTCTTGCCAAGGATGTACTGCTTTTTGGATCACGTGTGGGTTGTAAGATGTTATATTTACAGTAATCGAAATACTCAAGATAATTGCAGCCTTAACCTTCAGTCTGATGGTTTACCGGCAGCGTCGTTATCACTGAACTGCGTATGATTATCATATATAGGGTTAGCAGTTGATGCAATTATGTACATTATTTATATGCCGAGGGTTTTTTTCTTCTAAAACTAAGAATATGCTTGTGAGTTTCACGGTTTTGTTTGCAATGATATACAGGACGTTCCAAACGGGATCCGACTGGTCGAACGGTTCTGTCCTCGTGACCATTTCTTGGTTGCAGTTTGTACTGATGTCAGCACTCGTATGGACTTTGTTGATGATAAGTATCGTTGATAGCTCGGTAAATTCGTTGCATGTGTTGAGCTTTGATTCGCGTACGCTTTGTTTTAAACTTTCATTTTGCCGTTGGAATATACCATTTGTGTTTGTTGCTCAGCAGTGTTGTTACATTCCTTTGTGCAAATTTGAGGAGTTCTGCTTGGCCGCTTGCTGTGTTTTCGCGTCGCGTCTTATGGTAAACTCGATGGTTAGGAAACCTTGAAATTAAGGGTGGAATAGTGGGTTTAAATGTTGGGAATATAATCTGCGTGAAATTGTTTAAAGCGAGTAATGCGGTAATACGGAGACAGCTAGGCGTTAGCATATTTTGTGATTATGCGATGGTCTGCTATTTGTAGTTTTTGTCGCATGTACATTCACTTTATTTAAAACGGTACCACATGTCGCGTTAAATTCCTTTTTCACTCATTTTCATCCTCAACAACTTCACTGCTACCTAGTAGTTTCGTATCGTTATAGCAACTGATAATTCCCGGTGTTATTTTCCGTGAATATTGACAGTATCGTTTTCATAGGATTGGCGTGTATATTCGTCGTCAGTCAGCTACCTAAATATTTTATGGTTCGTGTGTCACCTGTCCGGTTTATCCTGTTCACTCTATACGAGTTTAATCAAGGTTTAAACCATTCAGGTTGTGCCTATTCTTAAACTCATCATCACGGTTTTCGGATTTAAGCCCTACCGTGAGTGCTTTGACAAGTAACAGTCCCCCAGTGTTATGTAGTAATGCTTATATGAGCGAAGTGCGTGAAACTCACTGGTTTTCGTCGTACTCATGTGGTTGTACCTTGGATGATGGAAACCCTAGTTAGTGTAACCATCCAGGTCAACGCAGCATACCAACCCAACGACCGTGTAATCTTACCGCTCTTGCTACCCTGACATGCTGGTCAGACTTGCGTGCTACCTCGTTTCGGGGACAATACTGACTAAGACTGGTTCTTTTGGTTGCAGCCATGTCAACTAGGCTGATGAGGAGCGGTCGGACGAAAAGCAGTCACACTCGTAGAGTCGCATTAGCCGCATTAGTGATTACGTAAGTATGTCAGTGTATTAAGATAGAATACACTGAGTGTACATAATTAGTTTTACAGTTTCAGCATTAATGTCTTTCAAGTTAGGTTTGAGGGAATTTGAATAGGCCTCCTCAAACAAATGGCGTATCGCTAAGTACGATCAGTAGACTTCAAAGTACTTTCCAGAAGCCCGATGCACTGGACACATCTACTGTACCAAACAGTAACTGGAATTAAACATCATCACCTTAGTCACTTTGTCTACCGAGTTAGTTTGTTCGTCTGCCAAGTAAATTAGCTTTTCAGGGCACTGGATCTAAGTGCGGTCTCTTTTGAGGCTCTTGTTACGTTACAGATCTGTGTGTTAACTTAAGGACCCCGAAAAGCTTCCTTCTGCAGCACAAGCAATTAAAACGTATCCGAATTTGGCGTTCTAATGGTGTGTTGATCTTTTCATTTGTACCTTTTCCCCCAATTCTGCTTCTCATTTTTAGTTTAAGTCAAGTTGACTGGCAGATATCGACGTTGTTTTTGTACACACGTCCTGACAAGCGTGTAAACAAACTGGTTTTTGCGGGCATTCCTTCGGGTTTAGACCTGGATGTGGGTTACGTGTCTGAAACGCGCATTTACAATCCCAACGTTGTCGTCCATTAACATTCGTTGTTTTGCAACACGGTTACCTAGCGGTTCTTTCTTGGGGTCTTCGGTGACTACAAAATGGACTTTCTCCAACAATCTGAAGTAAGGTTCGCGTTGGGTCTTAAGGCACACCAAAGCTTGTTCGATTCAATCCCAGTGGATGGTTGGTTATGCATTGTCAGACCCAGTATTTCCGTCAGTGTGTCGAGGTAGATCAGCGAGCTGTTTTGGTGATCATATTTGTGTATACTCCTATGGGTACTAGTTCACTTGCTGTCACGAGTGTTTTCTACGTTATCATCTTTGGTTTTGTGAAACGGACTAGACGCTCCGACCTCATTACACTCGCTGCTGTGATTAAGTCGCAAATTGGTTGTCCTGCCACGGAAAAATGTGGCCGGCATTATGTTTAACGTCCAGATGCGACGCACTGGCCTATACGAATGGTTATTGCAGCTGTGTATTTCTCAAACTTTACATATTGAGTTCCACATTTCGGCACAAAGACGGCAATGTGTCATATATTGATCGTTCTATGCGACCTATGTATGGATGCATTACCGTCAGGTACTAATGACATCACCTCGACAAATATTCTACTTCGTTCTGGACTAGTTGCACTGATTTCGACCATACTTTCGTCGTTTTGCCTTTTGCGCAGAACTCGTCTGCTTGCAGACACAAAATGGTTAATCGAAACTTAGACGACCAAGGCATTCGAAACGCCTAGCAGACGACATTGCCTAAGCGGAAGTAGAAACATCTACGAGTACCTTTTGAGGAGGGCTGTGCTCAGAAAGAACACTGCAAGCGCGTTGCTGTCCGTTCGACGGATCTCTTGGACGAAAGTCGAATGGTTTCGCTTGGAGCACAACAACGACCACCTTGAACTGAAGCACAGAATTAAAGTGATTTTGTGTAAGAACCTTGTGGTTTACCTGATCTTCTTAAGTAAAGGATTAAGAAAACATTTTTATCCGAAAGTAGTCGAATGCTTTTT
This sequence comes from Paragonimus heterotremus, assembly GCA_013368495.1. Taxonomy (NCBI): domain Eukaryota; kingdom Metazoa; phylum Platyhelminthes; class Trematoda; order Plagiorchiida; family Troglotrematidae; genus Paragonimus; species Paragonimus heterotremus. The sequence continues at coordinate 83,954 of LUCH01001911.1, read as the reverse complement.
GTGATTCATAATTACACTGGTCGTTGAGGAGGTTAATGAGACCATGTGTTTAGGAGTTGGTTCACGAATTTACAGCTCATTGTGACTTCACCGGATTGTAAGAACGTTTTAAAGAAATACCTAACACTAAACATTGTTTGAATCAACTCACTCACCTGGCGATTTTGTGTTCAGTTACGGCATTTTCGTCGACCTTTATTGGATGGCTTTTGGGCATAAATTGGCAACAAATAATAGAGCTCCAGGTCCGGACTTTCCCCCCTTAGCTTTTTTCAAACTAGTGGTGAATTACTATCGTCTGAACTGTCCCTATTCCGTTGCATGTTGTCACCGGTCTCCAATGGACTGCGAACTCTGTGCTTCGTCCTGCTGACTTGTGGATTAGGTTCCATTTGAACCAGAAGCCCTGGATGGGACCTCTTTTTCTGCCTGGGCAATCAAGAAGTATACTGTTCCCGCAGTTACGAACTCAAGCTCATACTAATTATGAACTTTGTCATGCTTTTCTGTCACAGCTCTTTGACGGAGGTGTCGGTGGTCGGCTTTGCTCCCATGTCAGATTTTATCGCACCAAACCAGTGCGTCTCCTCCCCACCCCTTTTTTAACTGACTTTATTTGGTGACCCCCCAGTCACGTTTTTGCGCACACCCCAGAGACTTACCTGATTTGCCGTTCACGACGAAAGTCATAACCAGAACGGTAGTGTTCAATACCAAGGTTCCTTCGCCTGAAGGATACAAGCCCCTATTTACCCGTCGAACACCGTTTAGGCTTATCATCCTTACTGTTTGATAGATAGGTCAGCAAACAGTTCTTGCACATAATTTGGAGACTATTGCCATCGATATCTGTTGTCTTGTCGAGCCAGCGCTTCAGGATTCCAGCCCAGTGCTACAATTCCAATCTCCGTCAGCCGCTTCACCGTGCGGGTACAATGTGCGTCTGTCTGGAGACTCTGCGGTTTCAGTCACTAGTCAAGCCAGTGTTGGAGCTGCTCTAACGCATACATAGAGGACGCTGATTGAATAGATATCCGTCAACAGCCGCCCTTGCGTTATCAGGCTCGAAGGTACGATTGGAGCATCGAAAGGTGCCGATCACAGGCGTTGTTTGTTTGTTGATGCGCCATATACCCCCACAGACTTTAGTCCAGAGGCAGTCAAAGATGATTTTTATCACCAGCTCACTAACTTTCTACGCACACTCTCGGCGCATGGACATTGCATTACTAGTTGGAGACTTGAACATTGAAGTAGGCAGGGTAAGCGCTGACGGGCGTCGAACTCGTCGAACAAACAACTGTGAACGTTTGTTTTACTTAGCCCCTCTGCTGAAAACATGCAGATCATGCTGGACAGGTTGAGCGACCAAGCTAGTTTGTATGGAATGCGCTTTGCACCTTCAAAGTGCAAAGTGTTGCTTCAAGACTGGGGCATTTCCACTCCTACTTTCTTTATTGCAGGTAATTCGCTTGAGACTGTGAAAAGTTTCACATACTTGGGTAGCACCATCTCGTCAGCCTGTAATATTGCTGATGAGATATCAGCGAGGATTGCGAAGGCACGAGTTGCCTTTGCCAAACTGCGTCATCTGTGGCGTCGGAAAGATGTCCGGTTGTCGCTGAAAGGAAAGATATATAATGCTTGTGTGCGCTCCATTTTGCTTTATGGTTCGGAAACGTGGCCTGTTCACAAAGAAGATATCAACAGACTTGCTGTGTTTGACCATCGTTGTCTCCGTCAATTGGCCCATATTAAGTGGACTGATCGCGTGAGCAATGTGCAAGTTCGCCGGCGCGTATTCCGGAACATTCGGGATGCGCGATCTATTGGTCAACTAATTACGTTGCACAGCTTGAGATGGTTGGGTCATGTTCTCCGTATGCCAGCTGAGCGTTTACCGTACCGGGCATTATATACTGAGACCAACAATTGGGTAAAACCGCGTGGTGGTCAAGCAACAACGTGGTCACGAAATATGAAGACCTTGACTGCTCCATTGAGCAAAGTGGGTAGGTGTCGCCTGCCTGGATGGGGTCCTCGTGATCACCCAAACCGCTGGTTAGAGACGCTATCCGAGATGGCGATGTGTCGCAGTCAATGGTGTACCTGTATTCATACCATTTCTAGTTCTTCCGCTTAGTATTCTTTTTAGTAACGTTTTCTTCTAGGATATTCCACGTCACTGTTGAGGTGAGCGGCGGCCCGAGCCACAGTACCTTTTGGTCAGGCTCATAGCTGTTATGATGATGATGTTACACCTCTGTGCTGATAACGGTTTCTTTGTGGTAAATGCTAATTTTCGACGTTCTAGGCGTCAGTGCATCACCTGGCGATCTCCATCGCAGAATCAATCGTGGACGGAGATTGACCACATGATTGTCAGCTATCGGTGGTATGACTGTTTACAAGATTTGCAAATCAAACTGGTGCATCTGCGTGGATTCCGATCATAATGTGACAAGTTCGCTTTGCGTTTTGGTGCGAGGACACTTCGCCTTCAGCCGCTAATTGACGTATCTAAGCTAACAGGGCCACATGCGCCTTATGCTTACCAGTGTACGCTTACCTCTAGTCAACGTCTCCACCCACCAAACGACACTGAAGCATATTGGGCGCATATACAGTGTGCAATGCATAACTGCGGTACTGCCTCATATGGTATTACTACTTGTTCAGCTGCCAACCGTTGGGTCCTTATGTGAACATTGAAACTTCTCGACGCCCGCCTGAGTACTCCACCTAGCAGTGAGTACAACTCGGCCCGCAAGGTTACTCATCTAGAGAGGATCACGAGGTCTGGTGGACAACGCGCTATCGAGATGGAACAGGCCGCTGCTACCGGGAACTCTTGGGAGCTTTTCCATCTTATCCGAGCAACTGGTAACAGAAGGCCATGTGTGAGCGAGGTCACCTGTAAAGACAATGGTGAGCCTATTCATAACCTGCAACGAGACTTAGAACGCTGGGCTTAACACTTCCAACAGCAGCTCAGCTGGCCACCCGCGCCATTATCTACATCTTCGGGCTCTGCCCGTGCTGGTTATTCTATTGACGTTCTTCTCCCCTCGGAAACGGAAATCTCTCTCGAGATCAAGTTTCTGAAAAGCTGCAAGGCATCCGGCCCAGATGAACTTTCTCTTACTCTTTTCGTAGATGGGATCTAGCCTTAGTTAAGGGACTGACGACTCTGCTCCAGAAATCCTTGATCAATAAAGTTGTTCCGAATGACTGGATTTTGGCCAACATCATCTCTATTTTCAAGAAAGACCCATGCACTTTGTGTGCAAATCACAGAGGAAATTGTCTGATTCCTATTGCTTCAAATTTGCTCACAGCCACTGTACTTCGTAGACTAGGCGAAATGCGTGAGAAGCGTCCGTGAGCAGCAAGCTAGGTTTCGCTCTGGCCGTGACTATACTGGTCACATCTTCACAATCCACCGAATGCTTGAATTCCGTCATTCCTAAACAAGGTTAATAGTTGTCATCTTAGGCAACAGAAGGGCCTTTGATTCGGTTAGCAGAGCCGCACTCTAAGATTATCTCTCGAGGAAGAGGGTGCCTGAGAAGTATGTGGGTATCCTGACCTCAGAAGAGTTATGACTTATAGCAGTGCATCACCGATCTTTAACACTTCAAGTGGGGTGCGACAAGATTTTTCAGCCTCTCTCTTCCTGTTCAACATTGCGATAGACGAAGTCCTAGAGTGTGCCCTCATAAACTATAAATATGAAAGTGTGGATTTGCTCCCAGGCACTTGACTTCGAGAGAGAATATGCAGACGATATCGCCCTAATCGGTGAGGGTTCACAGGAAACCTAGAATATCTTGAGTCGGAAGCTTCAGTTCGTCGGCTTGGCGTGGCCTTTGCACTTACTAAGTGCAAGGTGCTGTTGCAAGATTGGCAGGACTGTATACTTGCTTTCACTTTTGGCGGTGATCCGTTAGAAGTAGTCGAGAGGTGTGTGTATCTTAGGAGTTGTATCAGCGCTGGTATGATAGCTGATGAAATCACAAATCGCATGGCAAAGGCTCGGATGACACTTGCCAACTTACACCACCTGTGGCGTCGGCATGATCTCAGTCTTTCTGTGAGAGGCCGAGTGCACAATACCACTCTAAGAGCAATCCCATTGTGCGACTCCGATGTCTAGTCCATTCGCACTGGTGCTTGTGTAGTCTCTGTTTTCGACCACCGGTGTCTCCGAAGCCTTAATGGAGTGTGGTGGTAGCACCGTGTCGACAGTGACGAAGCTCGTCGACGTGTCTTCGAAATGAATAAACAATGTCGACCCTTTTACGGATTGACGTCCTTTCACGGGCTTCTTCGGCTTGGCCATATCTTACTAGTGCCAACTCACCGTCCGCTACATCGTGCCTTGTTTGTGAGTGATGGGTTAAGCTTGAAGCGGCAGCCTAGTGGCCAGTGCATGACTTGGGTTTGAGGTATGAAGACACTCACTTTGAAGATTGTTTCATTAGGGCGCTCCCGGCTTGCTGGCTGGAGTCCGAAGGACATTGATCACTTTTGGTTGAGAAGACTGTCTAATGTGGTGAAAACATGTCAGTGGCGCTCGTGTTGCAAGTCTTTGTGGGCATCATTGCGACTTTTTCCTCCTCTATCCACTACTTTTTTTTCTATTTCACCTTACGCATTACTTTTTGTCATATTTTCGCACGTTTGCCGCTCTTTGCGGCTTTTATGCAAATAATTGTGGGGGACTGAAAAGTTTTCCTTAAGGTATTGAGCAACAGTCATTCTAGTTTTTAGACAAATGGTTGGGCATCATATAGTAGTCATGGAGCTACTCATCTTGTCTCCGTCGCGTCCAAGATTCTCATGATTTTCTTTATGTAGCGGCTTCTAGACCACTTAGGAGAGGCGCAGACAGGTTTCACACCTGTTTGTGATTGATATCTTCATTTTACGACAGATATCTGGGTGTGGAAACCTATTGGCGAACGTCTGTTTTCAAAAATTCGTCTTCTGACCGGTCCAGTTAAATGGACAGTCGATAGGGTCTAATCGATCTATCTACTGGGTTATTGTTCAATCACCTTGTGATGGCTTAATCTACCTTTTATGCCACACCTGCTTAACAACTAGACAACACATGTCTGCCGTCGAATAGTCTGTTTCGAGACCATAACAAAAGCAAGGTCCTAGTTAACGGCTGTTGCTGACGTAACATTGAGTCCTGCAGCCTGGCTGCAGTAGCTTCGACATTACGGATTGTTTTCTTTCCGCTGGTCTTTGTTAGATTGTCTGACACACAGCAAATTACTCGAAGACTTCACCCATTTTTCTCTTTCTGCCCATGTTTGATCACATAAACGAGAATTTGCGCTGATGGCTAATCACATTTCACCGTGTCCCAACCAATTTGGATAGTTTTCTTGAGCTGGCCGTGATGTTCGATCGACATAACCTGCCCCAGAAGAAACGGTAGATCCATGTGGATGTGGTCTGGGCTGGAATTTTGTCTTCAAATTCGGAGATCTGGGGATAATGTGACTTAGATGGGGAGTTCGGCAGTTGCATAGACCTTGCTGATTGCCTCATTGTAGCTGTTTTTTGCCACTGTTCAACAGTACTCGTATAAACGAGCTTCTTTCTTGCATCTTCCCCTTTGGGTTTAAGCGACGTTCTGGTCATATTTCTGGTAATAAATCGTTCTAGGTAACCATTATCATGGGGAATGCCCCATACGAATTCAAATCACCTGTCCAGTCTAACATTTGAACACATTCAACACACACCCAAACATGCCGTGATCTCATTTATCTGTTCTACGTGCCCACAGCTGTATGTTTGTTTGTTGACGTATCCATGTATATTTCCGGTGTATACCGGACTGAAAACTGCCATCTGATCGTCGGTTTAGGTGAACGTTTAAGAAGATTCCGTTTTGTGGCTCTTCCTCTAATGTAAACTCAGTTGACTAGTGGGTGCGGTTGGATAGGTACTCGTTGCAGGTTAGCCTCAGAGCTATCGGTGATAAGTGTATCATTCACCGTTCGGTGATAACAAGTGAACTGGCTGCTAGTGGTTTATGTTCAAACTTCCTCGTAGGTATTTCAGCTGATATCGATCTAGGTTGAGATTTCATTTTCACGTTGTCTGTCTGTTGATAGGATACATTACTAAATAGTGTTCGCACCTCGGAACAGAAATATTTTTGATCTCAGCACTGGCATTCCAATATTGTTTATCCCAACTTTTTTTTCATCTAATGGTCATGGTGTCTTCGATCTACGGGATGCTTTTGGTTTGTTTGCTTAACACTTTTTCAGAGGCTGTGCCGATTGTTGTGGCCTCCTGATGAAACTTCAGTTTGTTGAAAGCATTTCTGGCACGTCCTTACTGCAAAGCGCGCATTTTTGGTTAGCCTCGGGTGTTCTGTACTCGATATCGGTTTTTACACTGGTGCCCGCTCTTTGTCTTTCTATTCTGCTTTATGACGGTGGTTCCGAGCATCTTGCAATGAAGCATGTTAGACAATACACTGATCGATGTGGGGTATACAGTTGATATTGTATGTAGCTCTTCTGCAGACATCCTGGGGACGGGTTGGACTGTCTGCGTGCGCTCGTTTTTAGTGTGTTGTTCGATAGATCCGAATTGCGTAGACGACGCAGCGCTCCCCACTGAATTGCTAATAACATTGGTCCGGGCATACGCTCTAAATCGTTGCTGAATACCCTTGGTAAGCTGGTTTAGTCAGTCGGCTGCTCATACAACCACTTCTGACAAATGTCTTAATCATTTTTTCCGGTGGCACAATATCTTACAGTAGTATTATTGTTACCGGAGTATCAGCTGGAATCCTAAAAGTGTAACCGGCCTTTGTTAGTAGTTTTTCGGACAGTGCTAATAAGAGAGGAAACTTAATGTGCATGTGGGATTTCCCTGTTGATCCCGGGCATTAGGTTTTCGGGTTTTTGAGTTTGTCACCAAATTCTTTGACTTCCCTCAGGAGCGATCGTCTGTTTCTTGGTACAGTGCTTGTTGAGAAAGACTTGCGGAAAGCCAGATTGCGATTTTACAACATAGAATGAATTCCGTGACTAATGGATAACACATTACACCACTAAAGTGGAGTTCCTTATATAGCTGTAATCATTGTTGGGGGAATCCAGTTACACGACTAACGCATATAATCATTGATCTCCTTGCACACTTTTGTTGTACTTTTCGTTGGAATTTGGATAGGTTTCCACATGTTCCGTTATGCGGTAAGTTACTTCACGCTCTGCAGTCGCTGTAAAAAGTTGCAAGCAGACCGAACACTCCTGTGTATGTGACCCGCAGTCAACGAATTGAACTTTGCTGACACGATTGTAATATAGCTAGAAGTATGCGTATGCCAATACTTTCCTGATGTGTTCATCAGCGTGCTTCATTTCAGACTTTCGCTAATTATCCTATCACTGTCAACCCTAATCAACGAATGTGTCTGTTTTTTGTTGTTCACCTTTTCGTCTCTTTTTGCACTGTTATACCGTTAAACAATTTATCCTCGTTCTGTTCTTCCAACATTGGTCCATTATCCGTTTACAATTATTGTATCTGGTAGTAGACACTGGGTAGGTAAGGCCATTAAAGCGGATGTTCTCAATTTTGTGATGAAAGTTTTCAACGTTTATCATTACCACACCCCGAACGCGTTCGCTGGGTGCAATTTACCTTCGTCCAGAGTCTCCAACTCCATCTTTGGTTATTTAACGTTGCTTCCTGTTTTATCTTATCGTGATCGGTTTTATAGTGTATATCGATTGTAATGGACTAATTAGGTTATTCGAAGATCGCGAAGACTAAATTCTGGTTTGACAGCCGTTAAGATGTATTCAATGCTCTTCTTGAAACAGTCTATGTATTCTTTCAGCTTGGTGCCAGCCCTCGGGGCTTGTCACCATATGCACTTTAACTGTTTCGACTTCCGGCGATCGTTGTTACTATCTTGTTCTAGGCAGCCTGACAGTATCCAACCCGGTATGCCGCAAGGCAGCAATCATCTTATGACACAATTGCTAGAAACATCATCAAAACACTAGTTATTAAAATAACGAACTATCATACACTTTTTCGAGTTGACATCCACTTGTCACTATTTTTAAACAGTTCCTGCAACGACGTTGTTTCAGATCGTAAGGAGGCTTCATAATAAAAACCCTAGGTACTTTTTTGGGTCGCATGTACGTTTGTATTGGTGCAGGATGACAATCTTAGACATCTATTCCAGTGTATATTGTTTAGTAATGTTGTTTAGTGCAATGTTTTCGAATTTTACCACTTCTGTGTGTAAGCACACGTGGTGTTTTTCTTCGTGTGTCGCTCACATTTTTTCTTTAGCCACGTACAAGCATGGGTTTATCTGCGTATGAGGGCGCACTTGCGTGCGTGCCGGCACGTTTACGGCGATCCGCCCGCGCTGCCACATGTGTGTGCGTGTATACCACTTATATTTATACGACTCGACGTGCATGTGTCTAACTATGTGATTACATCGTTCGTCGTACTAGTTAATAATGGACTAGGCTGTATACACATCTTTTGACAAATCGATTATGGGACACTTGAAAATCACATACATTTGAGATTGTCATGTCGTGACTTGGCTTAGACCAATTTCAGTGTTTCTGCATGTAAACATCGTCTATCTGCATATTCACTGATTTTTGCATTTATTATTGTGGTATTCTTTTTCGAACAATCTATCATTTCTCACTGCAATCTCTCGGCGGCCAAGCTTATGCAGTGCATCTATACAGCTGAGCTGTATTGATTGAAGTCTCGGCCTTTCGAATGCAGCCGTGTTCGGTAACTGAGAAGGCGTTGGGGCGTGACGCAACAGAGTCGTTAGTTGGTTGGGGGATACCTGGAATCAGTCAAGGGCTCATAATCGGAATACATCTTAATCGTTTTCATATTGTTCTCTTGTTAGTTCATTTTGATCCATTCGTTTGTCCGAATGTTAATCGTTTTTTATTGCTTAGTTGGTTGGTCTGTCCTTAAACTTATTGAACCCAGATGCTGTGCATACAGCAGCTCATATTCTGATGAGGTGGGCTAAACTAGTACTCTCAAAAAAACATGGATTGTACAAAGGCTGACTACTACATATTACTTAATGTTGTTGGTATTGGCTTCCAATGAAATCATCTTTGCTGCCTTATTAAATAAAATGCCATCTGCAATTTTTAGACTGACTGAATTCATACACAACTCACGCAAGTAAGTTTACACTCCGCACTAACTTGCGAGTTCTATTGAGTTTGAGACTAACACCATTTTATCTCTCAGCTAAGTTAGTCTATAATTTCACTACCAGCCATCCGTAGGTTTTATGGCCAAGATTGAGTGCATAGGCGTGCCTGGTGAGTGGCAAAACTCACGAGGCTGGTTGTTGACAAATTTCGACTTATAAGCACTACCTATGCATTCATGTTCCATAGCCGCCTATTCGGAAACTGGATGTGGTCGAACATGTATGTTGTGCGCATTTGTGGTAGAAACCAGTCAGTAGTGTCTTTTCGTCACATTCTGTTGTTAGTAGATATTTGCAGTTATGTAAGTCAACCTTTTGGCTTACTGGGTTTATCAAGGTACTTATATGCTGATCGGTTGCAATATGTGGGCTTCCTGTTACTGGATGTCAAGGTTTTGTCGTACGGTTGTGTGTTTTGTCTACTTAACCTCACTATCTTTAAACTTCTTTTTCTTCTGTCAACATATGCCCGCACCTTGTTCTGTTAAACGCTCTCTCCGGTCTAGAGTTTGATGTGTTACTGCGTGTATAGTCTCAATATTTTGTTTGATTTATTTGCCCAAATGATGCTGCAGTTTTGTAAAACTCTCAGTTAATTACAAGTCCAGACTAAGCCTTTCAACGCTGAGGATTGATCGAATTCTTGTAACTGACCCCTTTGTGTTATCATACTGTATAAATGGAGCACTCTGTCTACCAAGGTCGAACAGGTTGTTTATTCGTGCTATGCGCGTACCTCCCGCTAGACGATAGCCCCGATTCCGCCTTCGGTCAACGATAACTCAAGTGCCATCCGGATGCATTCTGAAACTTCAGGTCGGGTTTTCCAGCGATTTATTCACTTGTTTGGCGAGCAGACACCCTTTCTAATCTGACAACACTAACGTCGCTTATTATTGTCTCCAACTATTACACCACTGGATCTTACAGGATTCGTAAGGAATCTACAGGCTAGAGGAAGCTGAGAATGACTACATTTGAATCTGTGTTTGACTGTTTGGAGGACAAAACAATCAAAACTGTTTCCGTTTCAGATGTTCAGTAGTAGACTTGCGAATACGAAAGCTAGAGGATAATAAGAAGAATAAAAACTGCATTATTGCCTACCAGGCATGCAACAAGTGCACTGCTACGTACGGCAGCCGACATCAATTGTAAAAGGTCGAGAATATCTTTGATCTCTCGCAATGATTCTGATGACCAAGTCATTTGATTATTCCGTTCTGATGTTCCGAATATATGCGTCAAGTCTGCGCTCGAATTCATCTATCTGAGGGTAGGCTGTTCTAGGTTGATACACCCGGACGCTGAACGGGTGTTCCCTACAAATCAGACAGCTCATCTGATGTGGTGGCTTTGGCTTATTACGTATGTGGCTGCGTTTTTCTCCTGGCACAGGTATTTTTCTGTAAAATGTTGGGGTTGCTGAAGGATTCGATATACTAGGATGAAGCTTCCTCTGCCATGCCTGTAGTGTATTGGGAACTGCCTCAGTTTGTGCAACCCATCTGGATAAGGTAAAAATCAGTACCATAACCCGTTTTGTAGCTCTACGTTGTACCTTCTCTGTAAGAGTGATGTTCTTCATGAACTATGAAATACGAGGTTCGATGTTTACCACAAGATGGGGAGCGCACTGGAGAATTGAACATAACAGCGAAGCAGTCTGAGATATCGAAATGAGAGGACGAAATATCACTGGGCGGCTTACTAGCTCTAAAGCGGTTATCAACACTTTTTTGCGATATCCTTCATTGTTTTCTTCAAGATGACGGAAGAGTTTGAAGACGAAAAAGTTTCGTTTGATGTGCTGATAGCTACACTAAAATAGTAGTTGTATGTGCGCATGATACAGCATATGTAGATGTATGTAAATGTCGATTTATTGAGAAGCTGACAGTCTCTCATCAGAATACACATCTCTAGCTCTATGTTCATTCTTGACCAGGACGCTCTCCCCGTTTTAATCGATTAGAAAACTTCCCAACAAATGTGAGGTTAGGTGGTCTCACACCGCTGGTATAAGGTCTCGTTGGTGGGTATATCAACATGCTATGCACTTTCTGCACTGAGTGCTAATTATTTGCCTCAACTTAACGAGTTTCTGCGTTTGCACTCAATGCCGATGTCTTTTTTTTCAAACTCCGATTCTTCGCTAACGGATCAAGTGACTCTTAGGATGTCAATGATTTTTCAACTTCTATTGTTTCACTGGTTTCGTTTGTACGTATTAGACTTGGTGATCGGCTTGTTTCACTGTTACTTTGTTCTTAGTAGTTACTAACTTTCGACGTGACTGCCAGTTTCTCGAAATATCTCCATCGGTTAGTTACGTAACCCGCTCTAAGTATGAAATTTATGCAAGAGAAGCGTGGTAAATATCGCGGAAACTTGTTACTCTTAATGAGGGAGAAAATTAACTTAGAATTACGATAACCCACTATACGATTATCATTGGCCATGACATTTGTCAATATCTGACAGTGTCGCTGTTCGAAGGTTCCGGCTGTTTTTCGTGTGTTAGCCAACCTATCTTTACGATAATTGTTTCAACGTTTTGGTAGGTCACTAAATGATGGTTTTACACACACTTCTTTTGCTAACGTTCCGGTTGCCCATTTTGATTTGTTTTCGTAGTTTTCCACAAATGGCCGGATTTAAATGGGAAGATCCCACATTGGACGTGAACGAGGTTGAGAAATATCGATTGGCGTTTCTGATGCAGTTTTTTGTGCAACACAAACAACGATTTCGGTTTCCTCGCCTACGGTTACAAGTGAGCATCGCTCGGTTTTCAGTTTTAAATTTGTTTATTATGATTACCGTGTTAAATGACTTACATTACGAATTAATCGCTGTTGTCGGTGATATCTTTTCTCCGATGGTTTGTATCGGCCGTGGTGGTGACAGTAGTGTCCTAAGGACACCATCCTATTCTCATATGTTTCTAGATGTCGGACGTTCGAATTTGGACAGTTTTATGGTTTACATTACATCTTTCCAAATGTAGGGTGCTGTTTTGTTCCACATAACTGTGTGGCGGTTATATGCAAACCTCGACAATTGATGCATTGCTGACGACAGTGTCTTCAGCTGTGTTCCATAATGGATCGTATATGACCACTTGAAATTGACAATGTTGTTCATACTCATGCAGGTTGTGATTGTCCCGTACATGGTCATGTACGGTTACATACATCTGTATCAAACCAAAAGTTCTTGTTCTTCTGATCTGATTTACTCGTAACCGTTAGTATTTTACTGAACGATAAAGTATAAGAAAAGGGCTTGTTTTCAAGTCGTTTCACATCAGACATTGATCAGACGACGCGTTAGCTCGGTTTTGCAGTCTGTATTCGGTTGAATATCGTTTCCAGGTGGGAGTCGGTCTCTGCGTAATATGCGTCGTCTATCTGAACTGTCCTGACCAATTGGTATTAACTCATCGTTGTCCCCATCAGTTAGCCTGTATCAAACGGGCTGACTGTGTGAGTAGCGTGACAGTCCATGGGCGCGTATGTAAGAGGTGTGCAGTTTCGCGACCGACAACCGGGTCAGTAGAAAGGTGCAGTCTTCACCGGTAAGATCACTTATTCCGTACACTGAATGGATATCTGCTGCACTGCGTATTGTGGTTGCTGATGGTTGAAAGTGACCGCAAGGCGGTCGGGCTATGAAAACCTTGACCGTTCCACTGATCAAGATTGGTAGGTACCGTCTACCAGTTTTAAGAGCTCGCAGCCATCCACACCGCTGTCACAGTCAGTGGAGAGCTTGTCTGCGAAGTTGCTGATTGTTTTCTTTCATACACCTCAATTGGTTTTGTTCGTTTTTCTTCCACCTGTTATTTTTCCTGCTATACACTTGCACATGTTTATCACTCTGTAGATTCATGGACCATTATCAGGATTAATGGCAATACAAAACGTTATGCCCATAAGTACGGCTGAAAGCAGAGAATGTTGCAGCTGATGATGATGATGATTGTTCTGTCTATGCATATTTACTGCAATTCCAAATTTGGTCGTTTTCTCGGTTTACCGACTAGCGGATTGTGATATCCCACTTAATTCTGACTCTCTTCTGTAGGTTACGTGATTTTCTCCCCTCAACAATAATCCCAGTCGACTAAACGTCCTCTGACCTTTTGATTTCCTCGGATGGGTAGTGGTTAAACAGAAAGCAAATTTTCCCTAGTGTTCCTGTGCTAACAGATATCACCGGAGTGCTCCTGATGTTCTTCATTCGATGGTTTAGACCACATTAATTTCTGACTGGGTTGCTCGGACATGTGCACGGTCGTTTGCAATGTTAAGCCAAAAATACGAGTAATCAGGCTAATTTTTTGGACGATGGAAAGTTCGGTAGTTTGTGTAACTAATTTGACGGTCCTTGATAGGTTCCAATCTAATGTATTCATTGAATTATTAATGAATCGGACTGAGTGAATCCTACTTCCGGTTTAGATGTACTAACCAACATGTATGTACATATGAGTAGTAAATGACTTCGGTTACTATAAGTTGAACATCACTCGCAAGCCACTGCAGCTGTTTTCTTCCTATTGGAATTTTCAGCCAATCCCTTTTGAAAAAAAGCACTGACCTTGAGATTAGCTCCTGTTATAGCTTAGCACTAATGCATATCTTTGCAACAGCTTGGATTTGAGCCCCGACTACGCTTTCCTGAGGCAACCATATTAACCATTGTAGCAGTGACCTCACATTAGGTACGATCGTTTTATCATATTTTGAAAGGGTGCGGTTGAAAATGATATGGGACTGGGAAGGCTGTACTCACTCTTGATTGGTGTTAAAATTACGCACGCCGTGATACCCTACTACTTATCTGCAAACAAAATACTGCTCAACTAGTTTATTGCTTGCTGTCATTTTAGCTCGGATGAAGATCCTGGTCTCAAGATAATCGATTAGCGTCAAGTGGACAGTTACTGTGTCTGCTCTCGAGGCGATTGGACAAACGGGGGGTGCATGTGAGAATGTAGATGATGTTAAACTTGTGTGGGTTTGTCTTACTTTACGGTACGAGCAGGATGCGATGGCCGCAGACAAACCGTCATTTTTTGTCGCGTTGAAATTCAGACTCCTGGTTAGGGCTATCTGATTATTGCATATTATTTTCGACTGACAACCGTAGGTATGTAATTACTGTCTATTGCGGAAGTTAACGTACTTTTAGTGTACTTAGTACATAACACGAAAGTTACAGTTTCCATTTTACTTGTGTCTAAACTGACGCTTATGCTAAGTCAGTTGACGTTATTGTGTCTAGACTAATGCACTGTTCACGTTGGTCATGATGCACCTCGCGTATCCCGTTCGATTTGTGTTGTAACCATTCTACTTTTGTCCTCCTCATTCACCATTACTTCATCTTTGAACCCACAGGATCTTTATCAGCGCGTGGTGAATGATACCGATGTAACGGCATTTTGCGATCTTGTTGCTCGAATTCTGCGTTTTCTGAATCACGGTGATCCGGAAATTTGCATAGACACGGTAGATCAAGCATTAGATCGGTTCACAATGGACAAAAGGACTCCTTATCGCATCAACATGCAACGCCATCGAAACGGTAAACCTGTACACCAACTTGGAGCCACAGCACGGACTGCGTTGCTTGATAATTTGATCGAATCAGTGTACGACGAGCAACCAGACTTTAACTTCACTTCCGGATTCAACAATTCTCATCAGGTTACCTCGGGCTTGCCGAACGGTACGCGGCACACACCAAACGGACCAACCACATTAGATCCGACTGATGTAGAAGGTGCCTCCGCATTGTTCGGTCAGAGCGATTTGACTGCAAATGAGACCGGTGATTACACGGAACCGGAAGATGTGAATGTGCTCATCAAAGCAGGCCAAGACGCCCAGGGCTGCAGCTACTACTACATGGATGGTAAGGCTTGGCTATTGGTTACCTGACAGTCAGTTTAAGATTCTGGGACTGTGTAATCTGTCAGATGCTAGCTCCTAGGCCGTTTACAGCGTCAGTTTCATGGTCGGTCCTATAATGCATCAAATATTGTCATTAGGATTCAGACAGAAGGGCCTGTCACTTCTTAATTATGTGCTTCGGCCTAGTTTTTAATGTGCACACTGTTATCTTGATCAGCCAAAGCCTTGTACTCAGCCTACTCATGCGGTTAGCGTTCTCTTCCTTTTGATGGACGTTTGGTGTATGTAGATCGACTGTCTCCAAACTGGCGAGATATTTTTGCTGATGTTATTTACATACGCGCCCGTGAAAGCTTTAGTTGTTCTACCGAACGGTCCTCTTGATTATTATTTTTGAATACACAGGTTCGTTTTGTAGACCGCCACGGACGACTCAATACAACAAAACTATCTTGCCTTATAGCTTTCGAATTTTGTTTCATCCCATCCCTAGGAAGCGTGATGGCCTCTGGAGCGTCTTTTTCCTTTTCAATTTTACGAAATGCTCTTGATCTGTTTATGGCTGTCTGTAAGTCATTCGTTTATCGCCTGATTCGGTGATCTTACTACTGGAACGTTTTTGTAATTTCTATCAGAAGCTATTATTGGGCCGATAAATCATCTCCACTGAACTGGCTTTGCTTGGGAAAATCCAGTGACACGACCGCCGTATTTGTCCTTCCCTGTGGACAGAAGCTATATCTGCGTCCGTTCCGCCGGCTAGTTTACTCCTACATCACCTTATTGTATGGCTACAGCTGTGTATTCCGTCTCATGACTGCTGTGTGCTCCCGGAGCTTACACCTTCAGCAGTTGTAACTGGACGTAAATATCCCGTCACTTTTGTTAGTTGGGCACCGTCCAGTTTTCGGCATTGTGACTTGCTTTAATACAATCCACCATGTCCTCATTCCATCCGATGAAAACGTGACTCATATTACTGTTAACCAAATTCCCGCAATGTGGACTGTCTGCGTTTTAGTCCTGGGCCGAGATCGCGCCGTTTCCTTTTTGTCAATCCTCAGTCATATCCATTACAAGCAATTCCAGACTGTAGTCCTTGTTGTCTTCAGACGGACGATACATTATCCGTAATCCTTCGAATGTTCTACCCTCACTCACTTGTTTGTCTCTTGCGGCCCCCTCCTTGTCTGTGTGCATTAGTCAGTAGTGTGCTTAGCCTAGCAACGAGTCAGCCAGCTTCACACAACCGACGGTATCCTACTGGTCATTGTATTGTGGTAGTCGTCATCCTTTTTGTTTTTGTTGTTATGGTCGTTTTCAGCCGCCGACTCACATGAAGTAGCCAGCGAGCCGGCTGACTCATCGCGCCCTGGCTGGATACATTTGTTTCGATACCTGTGTTTGTTTGTTTGAGAGAGAATCGGAGAGGGTGGGCATGTGCGTGACGGTGCAACCGGTGCTATATTTTGTCCGAATTTTCGTTTCTTATCGCACCCGATGCAGCATCTAGTCAGAGCTCTGGTATGCGAATACAGTTGAAGTCCTCTGTGGCATGGCGTCTGTTTTGCTGCACCTCTCTCTCCTTACCGACTTTGTTACACTGTGCTGTGATTACGGTTGGGGTGTTTAGCTAATTGTTTTGGACGTGCCAAATTTTTCTGTGAATTGGCTCCATGTTTCTGTTTTTAACAGAGTTGAAATAGCCTTTTGGGAATAGGACAGATTTTTAAGTGTAGCGTTCTGGGTTGCAGTCCCCATCACCTCTCTCGCGATGTTCCTGTCATTGTTTGAATAGCATTCAGTGTGCGTTTACTTCAGTAGCTTCCTTGTACACATAGTTGGATCTAAGGTTATCCGTTCAATTCAGCAAGAGAAACGCCACCAAGATTGAAAACGATCATACACATCGCATGACTACCTTGTGGTGCGTATGAGCATTGCATTTTGACTAAATACCAAATGATGTCAAGCTTCAAACAGACCACCAATATGACGCTGGTGATGCATGCGCATTGAGCATTCCTATATTGGCGCTGACGTCTGAGTGCGTCGATTTGAACAACGACCTTTCTTGACATCTCCCTTTGCTTGCGTGGATTTTTAAGTAGCAACTTGACCTAGGGAGACTACGTGAATTTTCTCTTATGTGTTGACCATTCTGGTTCCACTGGCAGATCGTTTCATTAAAAGTACGTGGCTCTGGTTGCCGACTCTACGCCGTTTTATGCATGTGTTCGCCTGTCGATATCGATCGCCTAGGTGGCCTCTCTGAGTGCCGGTGACTTATCGATTTTCACCCTAGTCCTTGTGTCGCTCCAGCCTTCACTTGATCAGGCAGTATACTCGAATACTATACACCGTTGAACACAAATGAATGAGACAGTCTGTATAATTTTGCTCTAAAAGGAGCATCTTTCGTCATCGTTTATTTATAGACAAAGCTTATCTCATCGGTCTTTTCGTTCGAGTTGTTGATAGATTTGAGATTTGCTCGTCTTATTTCTTGCCATACTTTCAAAAGTACCAACCTCAGATGCAAAAGCATCTGCATTTACGCATTCAGGGGACAACCTGCCCGACCACCTTGAGTGGTCGGGTAGGTCAAAGTAGATAATCAGTATAGTGTCCACCGACGTGTCCTTGTACGCATGTATCGTTGGTTTAGAATGCTATCATCTCAAGGAATTCTGCCATGCTGGCTGAATAATAATAATAATAATAATAATAATAATAATAATAATAATAATAATAATAATAATAATAATAATAATAATAATAAAAGACGGCAATGCATCCATGGATCTCGCTGATGTTCAGCTGTCATACAACTCTGAGACACAAAGCAAGCCCTATTTTAAAAAAACGGGGAAAGGGAGAAGACCTAATTACGAAAACCAAAATGTCTGTACTTTATCATTAAAATGTCTACATCTTGTAAACAAGCAACCGGATTATAAGTGACCACAGGGTGCCATCATGAAGACAACTTCCTTAGGGCTTTCACTGCAGCGCGTCAATAGGTGCACTTCTATGATAACTCGGTCAAATGAGGACAACATCAATGCCACCGAATCCGATTAACCGCCATCTTACGTGTAGTCTCTAGTCACCGACTCTGTAAGGTTCCCAGCCCGGAAGGTAAACCCGACCTACAGTGCCCAACCCCTTAATGAACGACGTCATTTCTGCACGTCACCTCACACCTTACGGCACTCAGCCACACCATCGATAAAGAGTGCTTGGTGTGGCAGACGGCTGGCTGACTGAACAGTAGTGAAGTTAAATGGCCTTGCAGTAATTCATCATAACCTCGAGCAACTACTGTGAGATACATAAATGGTTAGGCGGAGAAGACCCGACTGCGAAAAATCCGGGCTTCGGGTGGATTCCAACCGGCGAACGCTGTACCACCGGAGCTACGAAGCCACACCAGAAGCTCGGATATATCACATTTCGGACCCAATTATTCACTCTGTCATATGAAACCCATCGCGTTATCCGAGAGATTGACTGCCCTGTTAGGTTTTTTCAAGTAGTTCGCGATAAAGTCCACTATTGAGTAGTTCGGTGCTCCGAATAGCTAAATTCCGGCGCTGATGTGTACGCGGTGAGAAATGTTCACCTAGACATTCTCCGTGGGTGTGTATATCGTGTAGTCCCACTACCGTAACAAACGTTTCCTAACACGGTTCAGTATTCATATCCACGAGCGTACGCCAGATTGTGGTGTTTCTAGGATAGCAGCCATATTCTACGCAGCTCGTACGAACGGAGTTGAACTAGGCCAATTGGTAATTCGCTTGCTACCATCCGTTCTCCGCAATTGGCAACTAATAACCGACCATGATTACTTTGAACTAGTTCCTGTAGGCTTTTCGGTCATGAGACTTTTCAGAGAAAGTATCTCAAGGTTATTGAAACAGCATATTTCCGAGTCATACGGTTCGAGGGGTTTAGGGAACACACGTGAACTCTCGTAAGGGAGTGCTAAAAGAGGGCATTACGTAAAAAAATCAGTTACTTCTTTAGATTAACAGGTACTCTTTCCGTATCCGGACCAACGCTGCACAAGCTATGCCAGTGCTTTGTTTCAGCTTGTGCACAGTAACAAAGTTTGAGCAAATGGGCATAATTCACGCACCTGAGAAGCTGTTCACTTTTAACCGAACCTCAAAAGGACAAGGCTGGATTTGTCTCTAAGACACAGTATATTGCACAATCTCATGTGGGGTCAGGTTAGGTTCACCTTGATACATCGTTATAGAAAATTCTCTTGCTTGGATTGTAGAAAACCATTCGTGGGTTCGAATGCTTACGTATTCCGTCATTCGTGAGTAGGGGTGCTCTATAAATACATGTGAAACGGTCCGAATAGAAAGAGAATCGGTTTTGACAATATTGAAGTGTATTGAAATTGGTAGAGAGTAGTATAATATCTTGTCTTGTCTTTGACTACCATAGTGGGCCACCGGCTTTCCTGGCACGATCACATTCGGTTTTATACTAAGGTGAATGAATGATTAAAATTTTAGTACAAAATTCTCTGTGTTCATCCGTACATGTGTTTGTCAAACCTAAATCTGAGATTGCTTTGGTCAAAAGCCAATGAATCAGCCTTTCTATCTGATATTGACAGTCTGGACGAATTCTAAAACTGGTTGAGAACCTCGTATATGTAACTGTAGTACTCAAACGTGTAACGCAACAAGTTGGGGGCGGTAATGGGATAATAAGTTAACAGTACATTGTTGAATTTGACGTGCACTATTATAGCCAACAGATATTTCTAACTGGTACATTTCCGTTTTTTCAAGTGAGAGTTGGCCTTGTGTGTATACTGACTAATTGGCGTTTAATCACACACGGTGATGAACCGTGCTTTTCTGTATTGGCTGAAAATTTGAAACCGATCATTAGCATCATATGAATCCCTAGATGTTCAATCAAAATTCATCACCATCACTGACAGCAGTACATCAGTGACTCACACCGATGATTGACTACCATACAACTATGGTGAGCAGAAACAATCCTTAACTTATTACTAAAGCTTCCGATGTTCATCGTCATAATATAATTGCATATTTCTTGTGAAGTGCTGTGTGACTCTGGAAATATTATTTCACTTGCAAATTTCATTTGAACATTACCATTCGGAACTGTATGCTAAATGCCATCGATATGTTCTCGACTGTAGCACATACTTTTCTGAATGGTGCAAAATGCTTGTTGTAATTATGCCACATTCTTCCTTCGTCTATTCTCAGATTTGCGACTTTATCGTGAAAGACCACAAAGTGGCATTTCGTCTCAATGGGATGTAGCTGTTGGTCCGACTACATCACAGTGGCAAGCTTTTATTTTGTCTCTGAGCCGAAACGAGAAAGAGTACGATTTGTACTGTTTTCTTAAACAAGATCTGTTTGAATTGGTCAAACAAAGTTTGGACAGCTATGAGCTGCACGCAGTCAACAGCGAATTGGACTCGAATAACTTGAGAGCGAAGGAGGCTGCAGAACTGGTAGAACTGCGCCGCCGTAGAGGTTTATCTTCATCATCCAAACTCCCTGGCATCCATTCGGATACGGTGAAGCTCTCGTTGACTACTGCGGCTCCGGGCATGGGAGCAGGTGGTCCAAAGAGTGCTTCCCCAGCTTTTTCCGGTGGTCATGGTGCATGTGGTATCGGTAGTTCTGGTAGCGCTTCATCCGGAGCACCGCTGACACCCAGTTCCGCTCGTACACCTACATCTGCA
Organism: Paragonimus heterotremus; assembly: GCA_013368495.1. Classification (NCBI taxonomy): domain Eukaryota; kingdom Metazoa; phylum Platyhelminthes; class Trematoda; order Plagiorchiida; family Troglotrematidae; genus Paragonimus; species Paragonimus heterotremus. The sequence goes on along the minus strand of LUCH01001911.1, from coordinate 63,001 downwards.
CCGCCAGCTACCGCATCCAGTGGTTGTTTAGCCTCAGCTGGACCACCAACGCATCACGGGGACACACCAGGGGACAATTCCGAGCAGCCTTCCTGTAATAAATTTGAACCCGGTGACGAATGTAAGTGTAATTGATATTCGATTTCCCATTTGACCTCTTCATTACGTTCATTGTGTATACTATGTTCTTGAGGGTTTTCTTACTTCTTTCTGAACTGTTTCTGTTTTGTCTTGCTACATGTCGACCGTGACCACAACATGCCTTTACGTGGTTCGTAGCTGAACCACTGGTGTGATTTCGTTTTCATACTTCCTATTGTCACTGGGTAATTTGTTTGCTTTTACTCTTTCGATATATCTAACTAAAATGGCTTTCGCCCGTGGCGAACTGTGTCACCTATAGTTTTTGGTGGTGGTGTGATCCAGTCTACCTACCGATTGTTTGGTTAGGTTTGGTTCGTAGGTAGTCAGTATTGATGGTCTTGCTTGAATGTGGTTTCTGCTGCCAGTGCCGTCTCTCAACACTGTATGTGTACTCCCATTAAAAGGCAAATGGCTGACCTCGCAAGGTCGTTGATTTTCGTATCCCGGTTTTCCAGTGGTTGTTACCAGACAATTTGATGTTATGTTTCCAGGGCTCGTTCACCACAACTATTCATGCAGACCTTATTTCAAGAAACACGCAAACGTTGTTCCGGCCCCACTCGTTTGCAACAGCAGCATCAAAAACTGCGTATCATCTGTCCTCTGCTTTGTTCACTTGCCCACCTAGGCTAGCTTTCCGAACAAACGAGGTGGTGGGTGCTACTGAAATCCCAACTTGCCTTGCTGTCTTCTATCTTCTATCGTGTTCCCGTTGTTTGTGACTGGATTGGGGAACTCGATAGCCGGACACACCGTACACACACACACATGCAATCAACGTATCCATTTGTGTGTGTCTTAACGTTCTTGCGCGCTCGACTGTGTGGATTGGTGAATATGCGCCTGTGTGCGTCTGTCCGTTTTGTTTTGCTCCGCTTTCGACCCTTTTTATCTGGCAATTATTACAGTGACAACAAATCGGTCTGCTTATCACTCGGACATCCGTAACCATTCAGCTAATGAATTGATGGTGTTTTGAACATGTGCTCGTATCTTTGCCACCTCATTCATCTCCTTTCCAGGTATTCAGCATTCCTTAATGAAATGTAAGACACTTTATAGTAGTGAAGTGTTCTGCGTTAATTATTTCGGTCACGTTAGTCCTCTTAAACGAGTCGGATCAGCGAACACTTGCCTTAAATCACCGAGATAAGACTAGACTTTGAGATACCTCTTTCTGCTTCACTCTCTCCGTATGTTCCGGTTATCTTAATCCATCGGTGCCCTTCCACACGATCCGGTTATGAGGCCTGTCGTCATCGAGACCCCGACGCACTTTTTTTCCGCTGGCTGATTGTTGCCGTTCGATAACCGGTGTAGATAAAGTTATGAGGTACTTTACGAAACACTGTACTTTTCCTGATATACCGCACTGGAACCACATTACGGTTTGACAGGAAAGCCAGTGAGGGGCTATCAGTGAAGGTCTAATGCGCAATCTTAACAACTGTGTGTGATGGGCTTGAGCAAACAAATATAATATTCTAAGGAAATTGCATCACATCTCCTGAATGTGACATTTTGCCAACAAAATACGTGTTAGACTGGCAAACCTGTAGTTCTAATCTAAGCCCGATCATGGGTCTATATATATATATATATATATATATATATATATATATAAGGCAGGAGCAACTGAAGAACGAGCTTTATCCTGTCTCACTCAACTTGAAGAACATACAGCTGGAATCCCAGTTATCAGCTTATTCATCCAGGTTTGCTGGTGCACATGACCACTGCACAAACGTCACCTATGTCCGTTGGTATTCATGAGTAATAACAATGTGTTCTCGTCAAATTGACGCTTTTGATACCTGCCTAAGATGAGGCAATTTTTATATCAATGTACATATATGTGGATATGCATCTACGTAATTTAGTATAGCACATACTACAAATCGACACAGGCTTTCTTCAGTTTATTCACCCAATCACTTGGCGTCCTTATGCCTGTGAACCACTTTGCCCACAGAAACACCAGACAAGTATAATTCATCATCACCACTTGGCATGTGCGTAAATGCGTGTTCCTGTTTATCCACCTCCAAACCCAGCACATATCTTCGATTGTTATTCGTGTGTGTGAGAATTGGTAGGCATTTTTAAATAGATAGCGATAGGCATTGTGATTTCTGGCATATGTTACACGCATGCCTAGTCCGAGCAATTGACGTATTCAAGCTACCCAATTCGTTCTGTGCACTTATGTGTCCTTGACAAAAAGGCATTTGTACTTTGATTTCTGGATACTGTGTAGTCATCATGACCCAAAAACTTGGACGGCATCGTTACGTCTCATATGTATACATCGTTACCTGTACGGCGGTTGACGACGGGTACACCTATTTACACAGTCCAGTTTTCTGCAGACTATTCGATTTCAGGATTTCTGCTTGTCTACCATGTTCATTAGTTTGACGTCATATTTTGTTCGAAGAATTGTAGACGCCTGCTCATGTTGACGGTTTTTGTTATCTGGTTTGTTCATGTGTACACCCTTATATTTTGATGGTCGGCGTTCTTTATGTGTTTTCGATCGATTGTATTGGATTCGTAGCACCGTGAAGCAGTTCGACTGTTTCCGTGTGATTGTACAAAACATTCTTCTACAATTTTGTCACCCCCGACCTGCTTATCGCATTATTTTACCCCAAGGTGGTGATGGTGGCTCTGTCCCAGTCAATTGGTCCGCCGATTCCGGCCCGGATAACGTGCGTTTGCAACAGGTGTGTGACTCAGCGGGTCAACTGCTCGATCCTGGATGTTCGGATGCTGTTGGGCATTTCAGCTTATCCCCAACGGCACAACAACTGATCGAAGCTGCCACACCTGAGTCATGTGGCGCACAGCAACCCAGTTCGAATAGATGGCTGCCACGACTGGTTCCAGCTCCAGCTTCTGGTCTGAAATCTGATCCGTTTGATAACACGTTACTGCCGGATGACTCCGGCAGCTGGTCTAATGAAGTGAACTCGGACAATGCATGTGCCTCTCCCAGTTACGCCAATTACCGTTCTACAACGACATCGACCGTTCCGATGCAAGATCCAACTAGATCTGATCTATCCTGGCCTGCTGCTGCACGTCACCTTACTGCAGATCAGCCTGTCCCAAATCAACGACAGCAATCTGCTGCAACAGGTGCTTTTAACCAACACAGTTCTGATGTTTCAACAGATTTCACATACTTGGTGTTATGTAGATAATCTTTTTTTGATCTCGTACTCCAGTCGCATTCATGGCCGTTATTTTTTCAGTGCAACACAACCCAAACACTTTCATCTGATTTTTCTTATTGTTGTATCGTGGGACTTTTGCATCATCTGACGCCTTTTTGGCAAACCCTTCAGTACTTGTTCGTCTTTCGCCTACAGGTCTTGACGCACGATCGCTCAATCCACTTAAGAAACCCACTGCTTTTCAGACTCTCGATCAGTCCTCTGGCGCAACCGGTGTTTCACGTCCAGACGGCCCTATTAATCACTCACTGTCTCCAACACCGGCAGTGACTTCCATCTCGAATCCTCATTTACCTCAACAGTCGATCCCCTCAGTCCCATCTCAGGCGGCTCTTTTCAAACAGCAAATCTATACGTTTGATCCATCAACATGCAAAGACACATCGGCTTCCGAATTTACTCTAGGACGGTCTGGTATCGGCACTGTTCGACCGATGCCCCTTGAGTCGACAGAATCTATTAGTTCAATGGAACGTCCAGTGCCTCCCGGTGTTAAACCGACTATCGGCCCAGCCACAGCTCTGGTCCCTCCAATGGTTGGTTTACCAGATGGCGCTCCGACTCTTACCCAAGAGCAATGGGAGAACCGTAAAATAAAAATCGCGCAGTTGGAAAAAATCCAGTCCACCCTGAGCAAAAGCAAAAGCGCTTCAACCCCTGGCGCTGTAGCAGCTGCTGCTGGCGCTGTGCTTCAGCAACAGCAGCGTTTCTATACCAGTGGAACACCCATACCTGGACCCGTTTCTCAGCTGCCCACTATGACATCTCAGCAACTTTCTGCCGGTGAGTAATTTCAGTTGCCTTAAGTACATCTGTGTGAGGAGACACCTGTTGATGCGATCCTTTTACCTCAGTGGACTGTTTTTTTTGCATCGAAGTTGCTTTAGTTAGTTTACTTTTTATGCTTCAAGAATCCGTTATTTTCCACTGACGCTGTTGAACGAAGTAAAACATATTCGGACTGCAATCATTTGCCTGAGCGTGAATCTGTTTGTTCGTTTTGCTACTCAAATACTGTGAGGTTCGATATGATTGGTCTCATGGGTGTATGTTGGTACGCGAATCACCTCACCATATGTTGTAACTGCCTCTTAATTCTGCCTTTGCAGTTTGGGAGCTAGTGACCATCATTGAAGAATCTGTAGGCATTGAACCAAGCAGCGTCTTGTTATATTCTACTGGTCCACGCATGACACGCACTGCTAGGGTGCTGTCGCTGGTGTGTGAACAAAATACAGTTGTCTTACAAGAAAAATGAAAAGTACCTATCCGACGTCAAGCATTGTGTCGGTCATAGACGGCACTCGAAGTGGGTGTAATATACTACGGTTGCGAACTGTAGCCTCAGTGCGGTGGACATAAACCGTCTTCATGTATCTCTGGCACATATCCCTATTTCACCGATGTTTGCATTAACAAGAGGGCAACAGTGAAATTAAGAAACGGATATTCGGTAATGGGAGAAGTATGCGAATTCATCCAAGCGGTCTTTGACAGTGCATAGATTACGGTGGTTGGGCCATGTCCGGAGGATGCCAACTAATCGTCTTCCACATGGATCTCTGTTAATGTCGCAGGCGATTGGAGTAATGTTCGAAGGTGAGCAAACTGTGAGTTGGAATGGGGAATTGAAAGCACTTACCATTAGGTTGACCACGTCAGGTCGAATTTATCTCCCTGGCTGGTGCCCTTACCACTCAGAGTAGGTAAATGGCGACGTTGGAAGAAAAGATAGACAACAAGGTTCAATGATGTAAATGTTACCGTCGGGTTGAACTGTCTGTGAGTTACGTCCGATCAGTGAAGCGGAATAACAATATCTTGCGGATACCACCTTACTATCGCTCGTTTTCTCTCGCTTTGTGAGGTATAAGAAGCCTGATGGAAAGATGCGAGTGTGGACATAAAGTCCTTGGTGTAGATGAGGATATTGATAGGCATATACTTGTGGCACATTAGGGTGTCATTGTTTTTAGGTTCAACGGATAACTTCATTGAGTTTTCTGAATCAGTTGAACGCTTCTTCGGGTGGGTTAAAACTGGATTGTAAGGTGAAACGTAACGAATGATGTGCCCATTTAACTAATACGACTTCTACTGTCCGTTTGTGGTTGGGCGCGTTGCCTCGAAAGCAGTAACCGAATAATAGGCTACTCAGCTTTGGTTTTCGATTGGCTTTTTTTTTCTTCAAGAAACCGTTAAATCCCGTAACTGCAACCGTGGATGAGATTCGTGTTGTTTTCATTTGTTCTTCGGTGATCACTGTCTGGATGAAACGTACCTTATGTTTTAGTTAGTTTCATCAGCACAGTGACATAATATTCAGCTACGTTGTACTTGCAGCCACCTGTCACGTTCAGTACACGTTTTTTTAAAGATATTCTTGCGACTCCGTTCCGTCGGTTCAATGATGAACTTCTTCGCCGTGTACGTATGATAACCAGGAAGTTAATCAGCCTGGTGATCGTAATTCCATCTTGTGCAGACTGTGGTCTTTTTTAGTTTTGTCAGTCCGCTTGCCGGATTGTCAACACACAGTTGAGTACTATATATATATATATATATATATATATATATATATATATATATATATATA
>LUCH01001911.1:0-56922 GCA_013368495.1 Paragonimus heterotremus | reverse complement strand
TATATATATATATATATATATATATATATATATATATATATATATATATATACAGTATTGAAAATCGGGCAAACACAGAGTAGTGAACGATTTATTGGGACGTTTCAATTCCACACTAGGATCCGTTATCAAACAAATAAATGTGATTGCTCTGTCTCTCACCGTGTTCGCCTGTCGATCTGTCTTCGATCGTTTTTCGTCTCATTGTCAATGATGCTGATGTAGTGGCTGTCTATATCTACGTGTCGATTGAACGAATTTCGCGGATTGAGAGTCTTCAGTACAAGCCGTTCCCCTTTCATCTTTGCCCGTGCGACCACTTTTGCATGATTTGTGTTGACCTCGTGGCCTGTGTCCGCGCAGTCGTGCCACAGTTGTAATCAGGGTCGGCTCGTCGCATCGACTCTGTTCACATTTGAATAAATCGGAAGTTTCTGATACTGTCAGCCACTTGAGTGCGTTATTCTTAGTTTGTAGCTTATTTTTGTTCGACTTGTTTTCCCGTATACATCACTTCATTTTTCCATTGTTCGAACATTGAAATTATCCTCATTTCATGGTGTTAACTGACTATGTTGTGCTTTCTTCCTGTATAGGCATGTGTGCTTCTGTTGGTTTCGTGCAGTCACCGTATCCTTCTACACTCCGTCAGGGGATTCCAGATGCCCATCCTGGTGGTCGGTTGCCTGGGCTGCCGCCAACAGAAATGGCACAGCGAGAGTGGGATAGGTTGTGCATGGATTACCAGAGAGAAAAAGGAGAGCCACCTGGTCCTCGTATTCCACTTTCATCTCGGCAATCGGTTGTGTACGATTCAAACGGTTATCCCATAATGTCAGCTGATGTGAGCATGCCCCCATCCGGTGCAGTCATGTTGCCTTCGGGACAGTTCATAATGGATCATCCATCCTGCCAGCTGCCTCCACGACACTATTCCACACAAATAGATGGCCTCGGTCCCCCAGTTGTAATGGTACCTCCGAACAATTCAAACCCCACTGTGGCAGGTTCTGCCTATCCGGTTACCGCTGCTGGACCTATGTCTGCCGCACCTATCCAACAGTACCGTTACATGTCCTCAATGGGACACGCTTGCCAGGAACCGATATCTACGGGTCTACCTTCCTCAGGTCAGAAGCGTCCTTATTACGGTCTTCCTGGTGAACCGTGGCCACCAACAAACAGTGGCGCCATGATGACGTCAATGACAGCGAATGACAACGGAATTTTTCCGGGTTCATTGCCATCTCCCGGGGCTGGACCCAATCCGCGTGTCAGCAACCTCGGATCTGTTGCTATCACAGTACCATCTTCCATTCCGAACGTTCCGGTTCCAGCCATCATAACTGGATCCACAAACAGCCGTGGTGTTGGTAAAGCCGGCGGTAAAAAACGCAAAACAGCCGGATCTGGACGGTCCAATTCAACAGCAATCCCAACCACTTCTGTCGCCACAGTTTCACCCCAACAACAGCAACAGCAACAACTATATGCTTACAGCAAGCCCTTGACAAACTCCACTCTCAGCCCCTTAACTCCGAACAAACCGCTGTATCCTGCTCCGTACATGGCTGATCCTGCTCAGGCTGGATTCCATCCTCATCGTTCAGTTTACATGTCCTCACCAAATCATCCACACTTAACACAACCATGTCTCAGTTCGCATCCAAACTATTCTGTAATGGATCCCTACTTTGCACACTATACGGTAAGTTTAGACTACTGAAATCAATTAACCGTTTGATTCATATTGAACACGTTAGTTACACTTTCATTATGATCTATATCGTGCTTGGATGACCTGCGATTCCCCCCCCCGAAGTTGGTTCCTTGTAGTTCAGCACCGAAGCCGGTATCTGATGAGAACGTTGCGTCATCTCATCCTGTCACTACCCTTTTCAATTGTTATGATCATGGTGGGTTTATGGATTGCCTCTTACTGTTTTGAGGTTACACACACTATCTTCATAATGTACATTACGATAACGACTTCGTGTTGGTACTTTTTATTCAACGACCTTCTTTGTTACGCGAATTAAGGATGTCCAATTATATATATATATATATATATATATATATATATATATATAAGGAGATGGTAAATTTCTTTAGCTTTTTGTGACGATCACACGTTTCTACAGATAACGGCTGAGTAGGTTTTGTTGAGACGGTAGTCACTATAGATGCACCATTGTTTTGGTTCCCTCACTATTCCTTCAAAAGACAAATGGCACGACGGAACTCTCAGTTAGTTTTTTGTCATTTCGGGTTGCTCTAAACAGTCTGTCAGAATCATATTGCCGGTCTCCAGTAGGTCAAGTGGTTCGACGCATAACTCACGACCGATGTTTTTTTTATCACACTTTTACACGTACCACAAGGTCTAGTCTCACCTAGCTATTAATATCTATTATGGGTAAATTATTGTGTGTGCGTACTTATTGACAGGGTCGCATTCAATGTTCGTCGTGGTTGCTCTAAAGTTCTCATCACATCTAAGGTTCTTGTGGGTTGGAACTGTTTTAAGGAACTGAATAACACATCTCACGTTTGAGAAAGTTTGTGACCTAGGAGAGACACAGCATCAGTGTCTCATTCAATTTTTGTCTGTATAATGCTTCTATGATGTTTTTCACTTTACTTGACAAACAGAGGTCAGTAGTTACTTTCTTCCTCAAGCGGTCGTTTCCTCAGTGTCTCATTCTGAATTGCTGAGAAGTTATCAGTTTAACAGCTTTTGCTCTCATGATCCAGAATTGTAACATTGGATCCACAAACACGAATACTGACGCTAGTACGCTTGAATCTTCTGTTGAACAGCAGTAACATAAGAACATCGAAAGCTGAAAAATTAGGCTATAATAAGCTTTTTGTCCGTTCCCATTCTGTCGAAAACCACTGAGCTGGAGCTTCATTCTTGAAGGCGATGATCTCTTGTATGCACTCATGTCCGCACATACCTTGCGTTCCTGAAACGCGGAAGAGCTGTTCATCGCTGTACTACCTAGTGATCTTGCCTGTAGTAGAATCTAAACACTCAATCATAATTGTTAACGAATTGCCTAGAAAACCTCCGATTTTCGTATTTGAGTGACAGATTTTGAATACTCAGAAAAGATGGTATCGCTTATTTTTTGGGTTAACCGAAACGTCTATTCGATCAAAAATGCGGTATTCGTTTTTTTGTTCCTAGCGCCGACATTCATTTGGTGGTGCCACTATAAGACAGTTTGCTTACATTTCGTTACAGTTAATTGTTTGTACACTCCTGCTACTCATATCTTGTGCGTTCACGCGGTTGGATCCTATCCATTCTGTTTAGTTCTCTGTAGTGTTATATTGGCAGACGACCTGCACCAGCCCATGGATAATCAATACACGAACTCAGTGCGCGTACTCACATTGTAACTGTCTGCCTGTGGAATTTGTTCCATTGATCGTCACACACACACACACCCATACCATGATCATCCACGCACGTGACTTTTCACGATCTGCGCACGTGCGTATGGCGCATATTTTGTGTCTGTCTCTGTCCGTATGTCTTCACGCATGCCAGGTTCCCATTAAGTTTTGTGCTCGTGTGCTTTGCACTCTTTTCCCACGTCTGTGGTGTTGATCCAGTGGTCGCTTTTTCTGTGTACTTAGGTGAATTCACCAACTGTACTGCTCCAGGTCCTAGTTGACATTACGACATTCTTGGAATTGATTCAGTGGAAACATAAGTTTCCATTCCTGTTAGTGGTATATGTACATCTGTCTGTGACTAATCTTAGACTCTGACTTCTTTCGCATAAGGTGAACCTGATGCTTATGGAACGAGTCCAGTCCACAGCGGTTTGATATGCTGTGTTCATATTAAAATCAGGTATCCATTGTTATGCGAGTAAATGTGTTTGTTAGACTTTAACTGGATGCATTGCCAAAAAGATGAAATGGACACTCAAACTACACTGGATTTACTTGTGTCTGAATACTGGCTTCCATTAGAAATTATTTTCTTAGGTTCCTCATTTTTGTTACCATTTACCAGGATAATCAGTGCTACCTGTCCTAGTCGAACCTATGAAAAAACGGTAATCGTTCACCCCTAGACAGGAACATTCAGGCAATTTAGTGCTGACTTTTCTATGTTTACATAAGTTGTGGATTTACCATCAAGCCATCCGGAGGTCTTTTTCATATTTTCCACTGATGTTGTTTCCTGATTCCTCTGAAGTGCAACTGCCGTTTTGCAGTACAGCCACAAGATATACTTTTCTGTGTTATCTTTTCTACTCAAGGAAACGATTGATGTTTCTGCGAGCTAGTTTACGCGTATGCTCTGATTTACTCATCTGCTATTTCTTTCTTGGACGCATTTGATCATTCTGCTCTGTTGTCAAAGTGCTGTCACTTCGATTACCAAATTCCACGGATCACGCGGTGTATTGACTGTTATTTGTTAGCCCTCCGCACTGCAGATCCCATGAGGCCATCAGTCCGCTAATTGACTTATTTGTGTCCTATAGTTTGTTCCTGTGAATGACGCACCTCGTCACTACCCGATCATGTGCCTGTGTGTGTTTGTTTGTTTGCGTTTGTATAGCCATTTGGCCTCTCGATCCGGTAGTCTCCCATGCCTGACTCGCTTGTTAGTTGATGAGATGCGTGAAATTCCCTATCCCTTTCTGGAACCCACCTTAATCTATGCATGCCTACGTGTATACGCATACATACATACGCACACACAAATGCCATTTAGCCCTACTTTTCCCTCATTGCATTCGCCAGCCAGCCCCTTCCGTCCTCGAAAATTATTTCGCATCAGTTAGTGGTTTGTTTCGTTATATGCTTGTGTCATTTTCCTGGCCTGCTTTTTTGTTTTCTTCATATGTGATCCTTGTGTTGTCCTCATCAAGTTTCGCTGTGTACTCCGACTGAAAGCGTTTCCCTGCCATCTAGGTTGATCTAGCTGTCGCAGTCACGTTTGTTGATCTCGTCATTGCATTGCTTAGTCTGGAGTAGTTTAAAGGGGATATGGTTACAGTAATACTGCTTCAGCTATATGCGAGTGGACGAGCTACATCTTTCTTTTACCACTAAGCTTCTGGCGCATTCTTAACGTTAATTTTTTTTCTAGACCTGATTACTTTCATGGTATATTTGGAGTCTGTCACATCCAATTGGAAGCAAATACTTATTTCTGACCAGTCGTCCTGTTAGTCCATTCACTAAGAGTGTTCCTTTATAGGTGCATACTTTCTACGAATATTTATCTTCAATTGCTTCTTTAACTAACGAGAGAAACTGGTAAGCCTATTATGGGCCGATTTCAAGTTTTACGTTGTACTGGTTCTTCCTAAATTTAGAGGTTGGGAGTATACGGTCAATTAAATTGCAGCTGAAGTTACCAATAATCCTTTTTCGATTCTTTCACTTCTCCGATAATCTGTACTCAATCGCTGTTCAGAAGATTATGCTGTTGTTCCATAAAAAGGAGTCGTATGATTCTTCGAGGATTTTACACTGTTTTCCTCGATTGTTCCACATTGTAACTTGCAACTTGCCCGTAAACTTAGTTTATCATACTGCTTCTTGTCTAGACTGATCGCTCGTTCCTGTGCAAACACAGACCGAGTGCGTACGGCACTGCATTTTATTTCTAGATTCCATATTTGACGAGCGTTTTTAGCCTATCTCGTCTGGTGGCCACAGGTGATCTGATCCGCGCCTAGGCGGACAATTTCTCTGATTTACAAAACACGTTTTCTAGTTGTTCTGGTCACATAATTGGATGTATTCCTGAAAACACCAATGTCCTGCATGAACCTAGCAAGTAACCGTCTGACTTTGGTAACATAATCCCTGTGATTCTCCAGCTGTTTTGATTTTCATCTCTACAATTCGTTTTGCCCGAGTTTAGAGCTGGTCGGTCGAACTGACTCCATACATAAGATCCAGGCGTATGCCATTCGTGTCGCCCTGTTTTCTGGTATTCCTTGATGTTCACTTATTAGAAGTAGAAATAACGAGACTGCGGTTCGAACTTCTTGTTACAAACCGAAACTCTTTTTATCCTTTCGGCCGTCAGTCCTATAAGCAATGCTATCAGTGAGGCGACTGTTTATCTTTATGTTGATTGGGCACCGTATATCTCAGTTGGCCCATTTACACTGCTCATTTTTTGCACTTCTCTTGTGTGGGTACTTACTCACGACCTAAGTTACACGGCTGGTCTCGCTCATTTGGTTGTTCGGCATGTGCATGCGCATGCCGTCGTCATCCTGCACAGAAATACTTCAATGTTTGATGCTGATGCTCAGCTGTTCTCATAATCACTAGAAGGTCCTCATTTTTAATAACATGGGGCTTCACTCGGAAATCTGTGCTGCTCACACTCGGACAAACAATCCGGTCGCGTGTGAAAGTAAGAAGACACCCACAAGTCGTCTTCCTTCACGATTTTGTGCTTGATCAAATGATGCTGTGGCTCTAGCCGCTGTTTATTGCGACATTACTTTGAAAAATTCGGAACTAACAATTCTGTCAAAATGACAGCCTGAAGAAAATAAATTTGGTGAGCTGATAATGTTGTGTGTGCGCGCGCATGTCCTTAAATTCGACACGCTTTTCCATTGAATAGTGTCTCAATCAGCGAGTCGGTCGTTTACGCATCTCTGATCTGATAGATAGCGTCTGTCGACGGAGATACTAGGGTTTTCATACCTTGTAACTGTATCGTTGCCTGACCTAACGACTTTGGTTGAACTTCACTGGCTCGTTGAGGGATGACCTCGGGGCTAAACACTCAGCTGATATACGAGGTACGTGACCCAATCGTCACAGTGTGTTTGTATTATTTCATCAACTGATCGTGAACCTGGCATTTTAGCGAACGGCTGCGTTGTTCACACTGTGATCATCCCATTTTATTTCACCTAGTTGATGAGAGCGACGATAGTCAGATATTGCACGTCTGTCCACGTTCCAACCATAGATCTATATGGATCATACACAGGTATTATACACCCTTCTCTTCGGTGGCAGATGTCTTTTTGACGCTACGATTAACGAAACACTACTCTGAGCCGGCAATATGGTGTCCTCGTCAGTAGTGAAAACGGCACATGGATTACTTGCAGTAAATGGAGTAGAGATGGTAACGCCTTACTCATTACTCATGTAGTAGCACTTTGTACCTCGAAGGCCTAAAGCGCACTTCGTTCATTCAGAATGATTCACATGCCTACTTTGGAGGGGCCGTTCAGAACAGTGAGATTCACGTATTCCATGACAGTCAGCGTACTACCTAAAAGAAACTCCACACTAAGGTCGTTTGGTTCTTCGAGCTCCTCTTTTAAAATGCAGACCGTGATAGCGTTAAACAGCAACTGTGAGATCGCTGAGTTGATGTACGAGGCGGATAACCTTCTAGCGCAGATTGCGCGTTTTCCTTATCTATCTAACTAACCACAACTCTGTTGTCTTCTAAAGTATGCGATAGCCAACAGCAGCATTGTTAGCGCGGTCACCCCACTTAATGTAACCAGCTGACGTAGACGGCGATGACCAAACACTTAGTCTGCTCACATCTTCGTCGGGAGTAAGTCAAATTTCTGAACCTCATGCAGACGTTTTACTTAATTTTGGCAGCAACCAAACGTCTCTGTTGTGTAAGATGAATATAAGATGTTGTTTACTGATCTGTTTGTCTTCGTACCTTACACGTGCATGGGTTTGACGATGCCGGATATTTATTTAGAAAGAGTGACATGTCCTCCATAATTGTAGCGGCCGCTTGCCTTCAACGGGACTGGTCCTGCGGAAGAGCTCACTAGGTATTCTAGTGTGGCTAGCGTAATTCACTGTTTATCGGTATGGCTGCTGTGATAGTCAAACGAAACACACGATGCCTGTGCGCCGAAAGCAAATAACACACTTTGAACTTGTCTTGCACGCTGGTACCTTCATTTCACACAAGTGAATGCACACAACATCGTGTTTTCTCTGCCTCTGCCCCCCCATATTCTGCTTATTAGACAACCGAACTTCTTGTCCTAACTTGCTCAAAGTGCTATGCAGAAAAGGACCGGTCAAGTACACACATGTCGAACCAGTTTGACTGCAGTCGTTTGAAAGTAGTGAACATTGACAATATTCATGTTTCAACTGGTTGTCAGACACCCATTGGCTGATTAGCAATGCCCATGAACGCCGATTTCGTGTTGACTCCCGACTGTTTTGGTTTAATAACCACCACTCACAGACTTATCGGTTCACGTGGTTATTTGATGCAGCCTATTCTCCGTTGCTGTGGCAACAGTTTCGATTTATTTGTCTTGCTTGTTGTTCACGCGACTTGATATAGTGCAAGTAAATTGACGGTCGCTTTTTCGGTCCCCAATGATCTGGAACTCTCCTGTCTAGGTTGGTGGGCAGTATGACCGCATCCAGTCAATGTGCATTTCAGCATACTGTGCGGTAGTAACACAGCCCGGCGTGCAGGCTTACTGTTTTGATGTAGACTATGTTTATGCAGGTCTGATTTCCTCAGTATGATTAGGTTGCATATATATGACACCGTTGGTATATATATATATATATATATATATATATATATATATCAACAGCGCTTTCCCTTTTATATATATAGGTTATATATTTAACCCTTAGTTATAGAAATATAGGCAACCTAGATTGCATGACGTGACCATATAACAGTGACGAATGCGGCGGCGAATGTTCTGGACGTCCTTGACTGGTAGGTAATCGACGTACTCACCATGAACTGTCTGCGGAGAGACGGTGAGTTCGTTAGGCACAAGTAAGCTAACTTGTGTCAACTAGCGACCCTCTCAGTTCGGTAAACTATTCGTTCTTCCATTCAGAAACTTGGACCATGATTATCTGGATCTTTCCTTTTTTCTGCTGTTTCGGTAAACTATGTGCTAAAGTGCCCTGATTTTCAGTTCACATTTAAATTTATTTCTTGCCCTAGATGAAGTGTGGAAACATATACTTCAGTATCAAAACTCCTGCTTTATCCCCTAGTTTCGGTTACTATGACAGGCTATTTTACCAACCAAGACTATGGTCGTTTGACAATTAATTCGCTCCTCTTTTCAGAACTCTGGATGTCTGTTGTCTTCTACCCATTCTTTTCTTCAGCCTTGTTGATGTATTGTATGATGAATCGTTTGCCTGATCTTTTCGTAGTTCAGCTTTGATTCTTGTTTTTCGATTTTATCCTCTCTAGAATGCACTAACATGCACTCGTATACTGCAATGCTTCTTGTATTACATTACATTTCTTGTTTGTGTGGATCTTGTCATTACGGTCTCTCTCTTTATTTTCCGAGAGATAAGGGTTTCCTTTTCCTGCCAGTCATTCAATTAGCTAACTAGCATTGGCCATCTGGACACAAAAGCCTCACTCACACACCTACTGGTCTTATTCCTTCGGGTTTACGCCGGATACGTGCTGTGTGAATGGAATCGCAAATGGTGCAGCACGGGCCACTTGAGATGACAGTTTGAAGCGCAGGCGCCCTTTGGTCACTGTGGCAAGCTAATCCGCTTCGGATGCCGCCAACTTTGTATGTATGTATGTGTGTGTAGACCCTACACAGCTTGTTTTTCAGCCTAATATTGGCTAGCAGTGTGGGGACGTATGTCCTCCTCTCAACTGGGATTGGTTCATATACGCACGCATATAACTTTTGCCCCTGTTTGGTTTTAGTTGTCATTCACACTAAGCTTCTCGCTGTACCCTTGCCTCATCGGTTCATCTTTTGATCATTACTCAGTTGGATTAGAAGGGTGACGTGACGTCGTTGGTCTCCAGGTTGCTGTTTTCTTATACAGGGTGTAAGCGTGATAATCGAACGGTGATTTACCTCTGATTTGTCATCTATCTGCCTATGGACGACGCAACCAAACAATGTTTGCGTTTGTTGTATGGGCAACTAAGCAGAATGGTTTTTGGACGTTTGCGTGTGGGGCGTTCAGCGCAACATGTGTGTTGTGGCTCATCCTTCTCCGTTCACATGATGGTTTGGGTTGTGTATAGCTTCATCGCTCAACTGTATACTATGCTCTACATTATGGTCTTGGCCTTAGTGTGAATGCTACCTGTTCGAACTCGCTGCACTTCTGTTAATTCAGACAGTTTGGCTGTTCGGGCTTAGGTTCGCTTGTATTCTGCTTCCGTGAACGTGTGTGTCCAAGGGAAATACCGTTCTGAACGCCCCTGCACTTTACGTTTTTAGTATACCTGAAACCTGCTCTTGCTCACCGTCGCTCGGTCCTGTCAGACAACAATCCTCTTCCATTTTCAGAAAGAATGACCAAAAAGTCTTTGAATTGTTTAACCCTAGAAGTAAATTTGCTGAGGTTTTATATTATCCGTTTTAGTTTCGCGCGGCAGACTTTAATTGTCTGGGAGCATGGCCGGGGGTGATTGCAAAGTCAGTTGCGTCTATCTTAGGATGACTTGCCTGGGCTCGTCAACCGTCTTTATTTTATTATTCCCTTCTTCCAGGAAGTGACTGGGGGTCCGAATACCAACAGATCAATTGGAGCTTCTGGTCTTCCCATCGAAAGTCGTCGGTCCGTTACTCCAAAGAGCGGTGAATTGTTTTCTATGGGGCCCACGGGTTCCAGCATGCCTCCTATGATTGGTGGACGCGTCCCTTCCAATTGTGGCGCGCCCTTTCTCCCTTCTGGATCTTGCAACAGCAATCCAATGGCTTCTGCCTATATGCATTCACCTGATGGATCTGGTTTCGGCTGTGAAATGAACCCTGGCATGCGACCGCCTACTTCCTGCACACAACATCTTACGTCAGCCAGTTTAGCCAGCCTTGCACGTCTGTCCCAGCTTTCTGGACCGGAAGGGCCGTATGTACCATCATCGTCTTCCGGCGCACTTGGCAGTTCTTTGGATCCATCTTCAGGTGCAGGCGGTTATTCCGGTCGGCCTTACCATCCGGACAGTTCTATCATGCCTGGCCCACCTCAGGTAATGCGTGGGCACCCGATTGCTCCTTCTGCTGTTACTGTGCGGTCACATGAGTCAGACCCTGTCTGCTCTTCTGGTCTTTCCCATTCGATTCCTTCACCATTGCTGCATTCCAAATTCGGACCGCAGATGTATCACGGACCGACTCAACCCCAACACCAGCAACAGCAATCTCAGTCGATCTCATCGCAGTCGTTGCTACCACCCCCACCACCACAACAACAGCAACAACAGTCACAATCTCAACAACCGCCATCCATACAAGTAGGTCGAAGTTACGTTTAGTCTCATTTATCCGACCCTTTGGATGTTTAAGTCTGTTTGTCAGCGTTCTACACACTGTCACTCTTCTTTTACCTCTGTCAGGTGAATAACACATTCTTCAATGCCCAACTGAATGTACAGCAAATGAACTACCAACACGTGAGCGCTCCAGGTTCCACCGGTCAAATGCAAATCCATTTTGTGCAACAGCACCACGATCAGTCTGGTGGTCCTAATACTGGTGTCCGTTCGTCGCGTCAACCAGATTCCACAACACGAATGAACTCTACTGGCTCTGGTAACGGGGACTTCTACCCTAGCGCCGCGCAACCGAATCATCTCTGCAGTTATGGCCCTGATCCTGGTGTTCCTCGCGCGCAGTCTTACTCTAACCAATCTGGACTGAACGAGTTGCAAGTGAAAAATGATGGGTCTGTGTCAACATGCAGTACTTTGCCGCCGGTCAGTGTCAACCCCACAGCACCTGGTTATGGTAACACAAGCATACAGATCACACCCAGGACACCACACACCATTCAATACCTACCTACCGTGGCTCCATCGCATTCGGAATCACAACACCCTTTACAAGCATACAATTCTTCCGATTCTCCGCAGACGGTTCGATCAAGAATAGCTCGAAGTGGTAGCAACAGCAACCAACTTGGTTCAACGGAATCAGCACCGTTCAGCTCTCTCGATTTGCCACCATCTGAGACTGCACGTCATGTCTCCTTCAACCCTGGACCGATGTACAATAACCACTCTTCCGCCAATTTGCATATGACCTCTCACTCCCAACAACAGCAGTATGGACCACAGTCCATGAGCCAGTCCGCTTATTCTCAACCAGTTAACCCGAATAAGACAGTGCTTCAGCAGCATATTTCTGCACGTTCTGGTACTAGTGCAGCAGTCTCATGGGGTGATCCGGCTGATAGGCACTTCGACTGTAATCCAAACGCGCCGCCTGGTATGGCTTTTGCTTCATCCGGCCCCTTAGTTGCCAGTACTGGACAATCCATGCCCGTTGCGTCTGGTAAGTTGATTTCTGTAACAGAATTTGTTTTACAGTATCACAAATAACTTGTTATTTGTTTAGATTTCTCTGTGCTGTATATCCCTTATCTTAGAGAACCGGAAAGTATTCACTTTGATCTGCGGTTGATACACTCGTGATCTCTTCCGTCCACCGTCATATCACGTTTGATTTTGTCTATTTTTCTTATTTTTCGATAGACGTATCATGAATCCATGCAGTTCGAAAAGAAACGGTATGTTCGAGGTTGGCTATCGTTATAGCTCATCATCACCTTATACCTTTACTCGGATCGTGTGTTTGTGAGGTGGGGCCTCTTTGTGACTATCAAATAACGTTTTCAACAGGACAGCTCAACTTTAATTCTTCTTGTCTAAATAGGTTGACTAGAAAAAAGCCGCGATCAGCTGTAGGGTGTCACAACCATTTACCCCCTGATGATATGACAACCAAACAGTCTATCATACTTTATAGTTCCAAACAGACCCGTCCTTTTTTCGCAGACTGTTTAGCAGAGAACCGATAACACTCCTGTCACTGAGTCCAGTTATTCGTTTCACTTACTATCTGTAGCCAAGGGGTAATGGATCATGAAGCCGGCATCTCAGGAGTTGAGCACAAATTACGGCACCTAACTTACTTGTGATTGTGTAAGGTTAATTCTATCCAGTGTTTGATCACTTAACATCGTGCATGGTGAGCAACTTGTCCGTTGGACAGTGCACGAAGTCTGGTGTCTGCGAACTTCTTAAAACCCTTGGCTGTGCAGCTGCTCTCAGAATGTTCATTTTGGGCTGTTGCTACCATTTCAAATTACACTACATTATCAAGATTCCAATTTTGACCAGCTTCCGTTCATCCCTTGGTGCACGTGGTTTTAATCAATTTTTAGGTCATACAATATTTTATCAGCCCCTGACTAATTCAACGCTGTACACATTCACTTAAAAAACATAAGTGATGTCCATTGAAATGCTTGCACATCTTTACAACTTTTAATCGGCCAAAAGGGGGAAGGGATAGGGATTATACACTGGCACTTTGATGTTGTGATTCCTTGATTAAAACCAGTCACTCCATAATTTACGATCCAACCAGTTGTTCGGTGTTCGTTAACTCTTTAACCCTCTAGCTGTGTAATTTGAGTGTTGTGTTGTTTGGGTTTTGCTTATATCTCATTTAGGCGTAGGCAATCTGACAATATCCAATCCGTGTACGACGTCTTAAATCGCCTGATGGTGTATACACCGGAAACATGCTCATCACACACAGTACAGTATATTCTAGCTGCAACAACTGATTGAAACCGTCCCTGGTTTAACAAAATCGTTATCGGTTGCCGGACCATATAGTACGAGACTTAAGAATGTGGCATTTGTTAACGTAGTGTGAATAACGTGTCATAGTTTTTTCCTTTCTTTCTATGTCAAGCACTATCTGAACTACTCATTTCATTGTCGTACTATGTCTGTCTCTTCATGTGGGTTTGGTGTTTTGTCGATTTATCCGTTTTACCTCGCCTACTTCAGGTTCGAAGCCCAACTTTTGTTTCTCGGTTGAAAACAGGTGGAATTGCCTACTAAAATCGGCCTGTGACCTGGTGACTAGTTACTGTGTTTAGCGTCCTCCACACCTTCGGTTGATGATTCTATTTTTCTTGTTTTCGGAAAACGTTATGAAGATAACATTCGAGCTTGTTTTTTGTTTCCGACGGCGGCCAACTTTTCTACCGTTTCAGAAACGAGACTGTTTGAAGTTTGTGTGATCAATTGTCCCCCGAAAAGCGAGTAGTCAACTTATAATGTTCTTCGGCTCATTCAATTGTCGTGATTTGATCCTTTATTTTGGCTGAAATTAGTCTATTTTTTGTATTCCCTCAGAATATATGAATTTTCCTGTATTTCTATTCTGGCGGTTGTAGTTACATGCGGTGCGTGCGAATTATGTACGGAAGTTAAGGTCGTTGACGTAAGTGGATAATACTCGTAGGCGATGGGCGGATTACCGCATTCATCGTTCACTCAAGTTTCTTTGCTGCATTTGCGATTGCTTTGCACTTACACCTGAATCGCTCTCTTACAGGTGGACGCTCCGCTGGTCCACCATCTCATCAGTCGGCGCGTACAAATCTGTCTGCCTATCCTCCCGGATACCTTGCAGAATCCAGCGACCTTACTCCTACAGATCCTTCTGCCTCTGGTTGGTCAGCTGACTCCACGGGTGGACCTCTCTTGAATCGGTCCGGTCCTAATCAATACGGACGTCATCATTCCTCTGCCAACAGGCAAGACGGCCCCCAACAATCCTACCGCCAGCAGCAGTTTGCTCAGCAACAGCAGCAACAACAACAGCACCATCAAATGTTTATGTCATCTTCCATTAGTAATTTTTCGGACGGAAACAATGCAAGTGGTCAAGTTCAGTTCATGATGTCTGCTTCATCTTCCAGCTCATCAATGTCGGCTACCAATGTGCAGACTTCTTCATCCTCCATTTTAGGCAATGATGTGAACACTTGTGCCACCTCGACATCGTCGGTGGGTGGTGCCAGTGTTACGGCAGAGCCTCGATCATCGTCCATGTGCAATCTATCTTCGGGCTTGAAGAATAACTCGCATTACGAGACTATTCCCTTCGTTAATTCAAAACGTAACGTATTGGTGTCTGGTGGTAATGATGATCTGAAAGCGACTGTGGCTTCCGGGCCCGGTTCCTTCATTGCCGGACTACCGTCACAACACGTACTGCAATCTGGATGCAGTCGAATGAGCTGGCAACCGACCAGTTCGATTCCAGGTGGCGCATCTGTCCCTGGTGATCCTCATCTGGGTGGTCCTTACTCAAACTCATACGGGACCACCAATTTTCCCTCAGCCTCTTCGGTTACTATGTTGGGGCCTTCGAATAATTCTACAGTGGGATTTCCCGATACTCACATAAGTAGCCGAGATTTATTAGGACACCAACCGGCGAGTAACTGCGATTTGTCAACTGGGTTACCGCAACCATTTTCCTCGATCGTGCCATGAACATAGGTTTTCTCCAGAATCTAGGTTTTTCCTCATTCGGCTGATTTCATGTGGTGTTTAGGTTATTGTCCTCCGTTTCGCATATTGTTCAATGTAGTAACGAAGTTTGTCCACTTGTACATAGTCTTCCATCACTAGTTACCAGCAAAACGACTCTCAGGCAGCATGCCTCGTTCAATCCTCCCTCCTAATGTCTGTTTATGTTATCGTTTCTTCTAGTTTTCCTCTGTACTGTTTGTACTGGATAAAGAAGCGATTGCACAAGGCATTTGTTCGTTTTCTTCTTTACTTTTTATGTATTACTTTCTACAAATAATTCGAATTATTGCTGGGTTTATGCTATCGTGAACTTTACTTGACAATTGTTCGTTTTTATTCCTGTTTTCTCTGTACATCTACCTGTTAATCTGAATCACTGCTGGTTTCCGGCTTTCACTTGTTATCATTTATCATATTGTTAATAATGTTAGTTATAATGATGCTTATGCTTTTTTAGCACTACTATTCTGTCTATCCAAAACTTTCGACTGACCTTGTCGCCTCAGCCTGTTTTTTGTTCGATGCTTCTGTGTATAGGAATATGAGTCATTTCTTATTTTCTAGACCTGATCTATTCCTCCGCATGAGGATCTGAGCAACCACTGTGCTGTTGGTGTTTTGTATATTTTAACCTCGCTCACGCCTACAAACTGGTACAAAATGCGTGTGTACGTTTTTTGATGTCTATTAGGTTGATTGAATAACCGACGTTCTCATTTTGGTTCTTTTCTGTCTGTCTGTCTCAGATTCCCACAGGCCATTGTTCATGTCTTGTCATTGTTCTTTTCATGCACTTTTTTTGGACTGTTTGCCCATTTGTGAAAATGCTCATCTTCCTCCCTCTCACCTTGACACATACGCACACGGACTGCGCTTTTTTTCTTGTGGAACTCATCCGTGTTGCGTTCCAGTTTTTCAAATGCTTTCTTTATCTATCCTTTTTGCACGACTGAACTCACTTCGGATTTGTAGTCATTGTAGTAGCTATAATTGAGCTGAATAAAAATGCCTTATCTCACTTTGTTTCGGTTGTTTGTACGCTCTATCATGTGGTTACAGAATGGGATCCTTATTGTACTGCCTAAATTCGGTCTTACAAATCATCTTGTTAACACGTTGCGTGTTTGTCATTTTTTTAATCGGTATGGAAACTCAAATATCTTTATTCCTGTGGATTGTACGTCGTCACGGTTCATCCGGCAAATTGCATCGACCGAAGCGTACGCTGTTCATCACGGATACCACACACGAGAGATGTTCTGGTTTTTAAGGGAAGGATGGGACTCAGCAATACGGTTGACTCAGATTAAGTAAATCATTACCTCCTGGATGATTGACTGACTTAGTAAAGGTGCTTGCCAATGGTGTTCGTTTTTCAGCTTCAACCTTCGTCCGCATCGTTTTTTTCTTTCAAGACGAAGCCGCAGTCAATGGCAAACCTCACTATGTGAATTAGATAACGAACATTTCGATTCATGATGAATAACTCCCGGTTGTCTTTCATTTTTATACCGGTATGAAAACAACCGCTCTGCTGGCACATGCTCCGTTGTACGTAACTCATACCTACTTCGGGTAGCAAGTCGATAGCATCGGATACGCACTGAAACCACCTATAGTTCTGGCCATATTCACGTCTACCCTCAGATCGATTTGGTCGTTTAATTCGACAGTTCGGTGTTGATATCCTCATAACCACATCAGATGTTATGCATAGCGGCTGTAGACATCTGGTCGGCCTATGAAGCACGTGATTCAGTCAACGCAGAGTACATTGTCATCGTTTCGGTTGTTGGTCACGAGCTTGCGGATACCACGGTTACGCACCAAGAGTGTACCGTGTTGCGCGCATAATCAGTCCTTTTGATTCGTGCCAGCTAGGGTCCGAAGTCCGAGAGCCTACGTGCATCTCCACACGAATAGGCTCTGTGCCACACAGCATGGCTAAACACTTGGGCCCCTCGACGACGCCATAATTGACGAGGATTTGCACGCGCATCACTTGCTTTCGTAAACACCTGGTCATTAGTGTTACATGCTGATGAGGTGACGGTGCAAAATAGATAAGATAGTTAACAGTCTCAAGCGGCCTGTCTGCCTTAATGAATATTAGGTCAGAGTTAAATTAATCGTGAAAGTACAAAATGTGTCCCACGCAGACCGGTCATCGTGTAACCGGTGCAGTGCAGTTTGTATGCTTTCTGCAGAACTGTGTAATGCAATGTCATCCACACACTCAATATATACCGGCTTACGATCTGACATAACTCCCTTCCGATGTCTTCAGAACCTCTGAATGCTCCTTCCAGATGGGATTGACGCACATGCAGTAGTCCATCACGTTATATCTGATAGGCTGTACAGTTCTGTCAGTCAGACCTGATAGATTATGGATGATTCGTCTGTTTCGTTCATGAGCTTCTAGAATTTCACAGTAGCTAATTGCAAACAAGTCGGTATATTAGGCCGGCTCATATGAATGGTTTAGAACGTGCTGATAATCCTGCGGTAAGCCGACTTGAGCCACGGATCGATGTACATCACCAGATGAAAAAGTGGAATTAATGTAGTATCCAAAACGTACGTGGCACCAATGGCTGTTTATTTGATAGTCGAGCTGTTGTACCATTTTTGATGCAACACTAAACAGCGTGGCTCATTTATATGTTAAGCAACAGGTACAGTAGTTTAATGATAAGCAGTTGAGCAACTGGTTACTTTTAAGTTGAACGCTGATTTGATTACATCTCTCGCACCCAACTAGATTTCCTAATCATCCTATTTCGAAAAGAAGCACTAGACTCCAGTTTTGATCCTTTTGGGCCATCAGCAATGCATATCCCTGAGTGGATACAATAGTCCGTTGAGAAAATTGCGTCAACGTGAAACAAACTTTGTTTACTGCATTCTAAACGTCACATCCCGATAACGACTTCGGTTTCATTAATCACGAACTCTGTAATCTGACCGTTCGTCCTCATCACACAAGCAGATGTTCATACCGGCTAGTTATCACTTCAGAGGGTCTTTCTCATCTTCACCGAGCGCAGCATTCGGTACCCGACGTTTTGATTAGAAAAATTGCGCTGGTGCCCATTCATGCAGAAGGCTTGTTTGTACTCTTAGAAGAGACCCAATGGTGAGAAGTCTGGACTTCGGCTGGATTCGAACCAGCGACAGCCCAAACACAGCAAATGCTCTACCAGCTGAGCCACGAAGCCCTACCGTAAGTTCAGAAATTCCACATTTGTACCTAGTTACTCACCCAGCGAACTGTTTCATGGAATCCACCAAATGATTCAACCGATTGACTGCCTAAGCAAAGTTTGCTTTTGCTGTAGCCATCAATCGTAATTGGTGCTCCGCTCGCGGGTGTTCTCTGAATGGACATGAAGCAGGACCATTGTCTGCACGTACTCGCTAGCAGTTGTCTGTGGGTATATTCAGTAACACCAACTTATCGATTCAGTCGATGTCGAGTTGATTCAATTTTGGTTGGTGTGTTGGTGACTCCTCAATTGAAGATTGGTCAGCACAGCTTTTTAGGTTGGGTTCACGGTTGACCTACCTGTCCAGTGGTGTTTAGCTTTTACGCTCGTAGTGACGTCTGAACCTTCATATTACTGAGGCTCAGCCTACTCCTGCTTGGTAGCAAACTTGGTTTGCTGTCTTCGACCTGTATCATCGAAAAAGTTGACTAGAAGTTAGTACGTCATTCAAAGGAGGTTGCGCACTGTTGAAAACTTGCTACCTTCCAAAATGAGAATTTGTGGCACCAAACATATCTCGGTCTTGTTGAGTTTCTATCGGTTATTTTATGAACAGGATGCATCAGTAAAATGAGGAATTTCAATTGGTGCTGACCGCTAGACCTTCCTATTGATCATCTCGGTTCCGCTCGTAGCTCGTTTGTTTTATCGCGTGACGCACTTAATCAGCTTGTTTTACAACGGTGCCAGTTATAAAAAAAATCCGATGCTAATCCAACGTACCATCCGGACTGGTCCGATGTACCAGTTTTGCTCGTGTTGTCGACAGTGAGTAACCATAGCCTTCTTTGAATCAGTGTTCGATTTCTTATTGATGAGTTCGTCCAATCTAATCTCTTTATAGGCACATCTTTGCCAAATGATAGGCATAACCGACGAGCTTTGACAAAAGCGAAGTCGAACTATGGTCTTTTTCGAAAGGATCAAACTGAAAAGTCTATGGGAATGCAACAATTGCGCTCAGTTATGAATGTTGCTTAAATCCTATTAACTCAAATCCTCTGCTACTCAACAGTAATGATATCTATAAAGACATCGCCTGTCTTATCCTCGGCTCGCTGCTTGATCGTGTTTGTGACACTTCCTGTACATGTTTTCTTGGAATGGGTAGGCATTCACAGAAGATTCTTCATCCGTCGTAGTATTGATAAATGTTAGCTGATTTGATTCAGGAAGACCTGGGGATCGTCATCGATTAGCGACACCAAAGTGTGAACTGGGTGCATTTGAGTTCTCTTAAAAAACTTCGCTGTCAATGCAAAGTCGGCAGCCATAGCCAGAATTGAGACATTTGAACCGCTTGACAACTATTGATCATGCATTGACCTATGAGAGAACGCAGAACGCAACACAAACTGACACACAGGAGCACAGTCACGAGTAAACGCACGTTATCACTGCACGTCACGAAATCACGGGCACAACTAACCAGATGCAATTTCCGCAGCTTAAACCATGTCAAAAAAACAATGAAAGATGACTCATACAGACCTTGTTTTCTGCTTAGCTGGAAGACGAAATACGGGTGAGTAACGGGTGCATTTATAGCTTTCGCGCGACCTTGAGTCTATGCTATCCAACGGATCAATCCGGTTACGCCCAACAGTTACATATCAGACACAATGACACGAGTTTAAACCGACAAAGATGAGGATCCCTATTTTGTTATAAAATGTGCACAGTTCTTGGAAAACTGATTGTTACTCAACAGGCTACCGTCTGTTGCGTTCGTACTTGCTGGTTACATTTGTGAAATGTGTTACGTGTTTCATCTATCATCGTCTTAACTCAGTGCCACCGGAAACTCAGTAACGAATCGTTGGAAGTAGGGAACAGTGTCTGATCGAAATGAGAGCAACCAGTAACCCGGCGCACATTGGTATACTCACTTTCACATAACTGAGAAGATAACGTTGGGAAACGGAATTTTATGCTTCGATGAATGGGACAGTACCCATTAGTTCCTGATAAGTCAGGCAT
Organism: Paragonimus heterotremus; assembly: GCA_013368495.1. Classification (NCBI taxonomy): domain Eukaryota; kingdom Metazoa; phylum Platyhelminthes; class Trematoda; order Plagiorchiida; family Troglotrematidae; genus Paragonimus; species Paragonimus heterotremus. The sequence goes on along the minus strand of LUCH01001911.1, from coordinate 36,300 downwards.
GGTACATTATTGTGTAGTTACTGCACTCGTCCTACAGACATTGGTGGTTTCTGCATAGAAAATCTGCTCGAGTCACCGTTTATCCAAACCCCCACACAACAGAAGATCTAACAAGGAACCAATCCAAACGTAGCGTTAAGATACCACATCAAGATTACACGAAAGGCCTCAACGTTACACTTCCCGTTATTTGCCAAGTTCTTTGTTTTGTATTGCACCAATCAGCTTACAGTTTAACTTTGTAAGTGCCAATCTGATCAGCTAATGACAGACCGTGTTTTCTTTAATACTGTTGTACATATATAAATGCGGCTTCTTGTCTCCTGGAAAAAGAACCGTTTACTGCAACCAGTACGAGATCTTATTACTTGCGTGGCTGATTTACATTCGATTATGATTTCTATGGCTATTCGAAGCCCCCACCCCTGAGAATTGCTTATGTCAGCCGAGGGGGAGAACAAACGAACCTTCTTTTATCTAGTTCAGGTAACATCTGCATATGTGTTCGTTTGACTGCGCGACATAAAATGGGATTAACTGCTAATCGTTGACATCCGTTTGAACTCATTCGGACGACTGACATCCTATCTTCCGTTCATTCTCATACTATAATAAATCAGCACTCTCCTTTTGTTGCTTATATAGCTGCCTTCTTGTTGGTGTGGCTGAAATCACAGTAGTGAAATGTCGGCCAGTGATCTTGCATGTGCACCAAGCGGTAAACGCTGCTCAACTAGTCCACAGTGGAAAACTACACTCATAATTGGTCACTTAGACAAACTCATTCACCGAGTTGCAGGGCGATATAACTCAATCATAAATGTCATACTGAGACACTTTAACGTCCGTAACACTAAGTTGGTATTTCGGACCTGTTATGTTTGCAATTATTGTTGGTTTCTGTGAATTGAACATTACTTACAGTTTATCGCAGTTTTGGAAGTCCCACAGACTTTTAGCCAGTGTCGTTCGGAAAGAGGCGCTGTACTCGAGTTTGGCTCTTGTTAGAGCTTATGCGTATTGCATATCCTTGTCGCAGTCCCGATTTAATTTCCAGTCAAGATTTCTCGAATTAACTGTGTTGACCATCACACTATAGGTACCACTGAATTTTCACATATAAATGCTCAGTCACATTCGATTGTGAACAGTGTTCAGAATACCCGATTGCATGTTGACACCGTTGTGTTTTCGACATATTCATTCAAAAAGGAACTTCGAAAATTCACATTTTAACATGATAATGCAGATAGACGAATAGTCTTATGGTTGCTTCTCATAGTGTATCAGTTGACTGTGCAACCTAACTATTTTCAGACAGATGTTTGCGGACTAAGTTCCGTCGGACGCATAACTGACTGTTAGCGTTAAATAAAGATAGCCTGGATTGTATTGCACGTGATTGTACCATTTGATGTCTTACAACAGTTCTAGAATAGATATCAAACAAAATCTGGATAAGCAAAGTCATTACATCCATCCACTCGTGAATTTACCAGACGTAATCTTGAGACCGCCCCTGTAGATGACTAGTCATCACCTCACCGCAAGTTAACACTTCAACCGAGCACAAATTAGACTTACGTTATGATGTGTTGACAGTTTGTTTTGCACCATTAGTTGCAAACGTAACATCTACTGTTCATATGCATCAGGTAAATGAAAACAAGTAGAATGTACACGCATACTTTCGAACCGGGTATTACGCAACAAAGATGATAGAGATTGTCTCGGTTGTTGTTGTGCGCGCACAACATCGACTAATGAGTTCGGATCACTATAGCTTCATTAAAGGCCAGCAACTTAGGGTTCGGGTTGCATAACTATATTTTGAATAGGTCAATTTGGTGATCTGTTATCATGTTTACCAATCCACGATGTGGAGTTAATCGTAATGACACATTAATGGTTCTCGCCGGGGCATATCTGTCATTGTGGAGAAAGCAAGCTCTAGCCGGATGAACAAAGGATGGGAGGATACCTAAATACTGAAAAATAACTGCGTTAATATTCAAACGCTCAAAAGTAAGGTGCCTGCAACTTATAAACAAACAACTGGGCTATGGTTGAAAGTAAGGTGTTATCAGCTGTGCTAAGTATGATTTGGCTGACGAATACGACCAGGTACCAATGTGGTTGTGGATCGCACACCCCACACTTAAGTGTGAGTCAGTTATCGTGTCCGGTTTGGTACATTGACACACCCTCCTTCCGCTGCATGTGTCTAGTTCAGTTGGTCGAAATTACCTTTCTCTCCCTTTCTCTAGCCCTCATAATGTCGCAAAAACACCCAGCTTTATGGGCCAGCCGACCAGACAATGGTGACCTACGTGGACTGTGTGGGTGCCTTATACTGACCCGTCCACGTTCATTGTGGGTGTGTGTGAGAGGGTGTGGGAATCACCCGACAGTCTTTCGGGCTCAAGGGCCGATTGAAATGTCTGAATCGGCGTGACTATTTGGATGAGTCACCTGAGGTCGGACTGAACACTCGAACCTGTTCACGTGCCAGTGTTGTGGTGACGAGGCTGTGAAAGTTTTCGTTTGTCTGTTTGCGGCCCAGCCAGCCCCATGTTTTTCCTCTCTGACACGGCTTGCAGCCAGACGGGATTCGACACCTGGGTCTTTACTTGTCTGGTCTGATTATGGGCAACCGCTAGGCGATTTATCTTAATTGCAGAACATTCAAGAGGAAATGGATTACTGAATTGATCAGCATCTCCGCTCTTTAATCTGATTTATTGACCCTGTTCAAATAAAGACAACATTATTCTAATTAATTCTTAGCGTTTTCGTCAATTTCTTGAGAACACTTTACTTGCCTATTTCTTGTACATTCTAGCTTTGTGTTCACTCATGACAGTCTTTGTTTCTGTTGCCCCTTTTTCTGTTTACGCATTCATTTGCTTTTATGGGACCAGTTGTTTTGTCAGCCACTTAACCAGCTATCTTTGTGAATAGGTCCATCAGCCTCATCCAGCCTGGTACAATAACGAAATAACCATGAATGTGTAACACTAAACTGTCATTCAATCACCATGACTAAAACAGTTCTTTCACTCATCCGAGTAAGAATCGCTCAGCAGAAGTCACTGAAGCAACGTATCCTGACCACAGGTAAAATAATTAGCATTTATTTGTTTAATTTACCTGATTGCGCTCAAAAATGTTACCCGCGGGATTTTGAGATATATTAATTCACCCTTCTCCCTAACTTCACCTTGAGTAGCACATAATATCGATTCGTTTAACGACACAGAGCCACCCTCTGTCTGGTTATTCGTAATTGCCTTTTAAAAGTGTAATATGAATACGTCACGTTTCGTTTGATGGTCAAGAACTGAAAATGAGTTGTAACGTGTTTTTCATGTTAATCTATTGCTCATCTCGTATGCATAGCAAACCATGTTGAGCTGTGCACTCATGTCCCCTTGTGGATTTTCGATAAGGAGCTCATCAACAAACGGATATATTTTTACAGTTGTATTAAACATTACAAAGTCACCGAATGTTATTTACAGTGTTTCCGGAAACCGGTTTGTGAGCAAGTGGAGTTCATCTCTCATAGTAACCGTCTCTGTATTGATTTATGTCAACAACTCTTATCTTACACAAACCGTTGACAGTGTGTTGATGTTGATGGTCAGCCTTCCATTCAGCTCATATATCTACATGATGAGAGACCAATTGTATGGGGTCGTGAAGACCGCAACATAAACCGTATGTGAGAAGTCACTCATGAAAATGCAACGTCACCTTCAATACACTGCCACTAACAATAGACTGTGTGCACGTAGATAACGTAAAAACTAAACGACTAGCTCTGTTTTCATGATAACAAGGTCAAATCGATAACAACTGATTAGGTTTAAGGGACGGACTAAAGTTCAATTTATCTGAAACCAATGAAAACTTCAGATGAGTGCTGAGAAAGTGAAGGCCACACCTGTGGCTTTCGTCCAGTCCGTCTAAGTAATCGATGAAACTTGTGATTAAATCTGTCTTGCTGATACAATTATCACGAGAAGACAGGTAGCACCAAAAACAAAAGAACAGTGAATAAGATGATGGCATCTCCCTAGAAAACAAATAAAATAATGTTCGATTAAGGCGAACATTGTACACATTGACAAGTGCGTTTCTAATCCCTTTAAACGCAGTGCTACGAGTTCTACGTCTTCACAGTTCTGACCTTTAATGAAAATAAAAATCGCTTGCAAACTTCGTGAGGAAGTTTCATACATGAATCGTTTGTTATGATCACCTCAAGAAACCTCGCTGCATACTTGCTGTCCGAATTTCATTCGAAGTCCTTAATCTGAGCATTATTGACATTCATAGTTGAGTAACAATCGAAGCTGAATGATTTTAAGTTTTAAACAATTATATATACATATAGACAGTTGTGTTCAGATCTACTGGATGAGTCGCAAAAGGAGGGCTATATATTCCAGCTTTTGTTTGAAGACATCATCTCCTCTCCATAAGTGCGCAAAATTTTCCCTGCTGACTATAACTGACAACAACATGCAAGCCGGCTGTTTACACTCTGGCTGTCCGTCACATTTTCGGACCAACTTTGGAATAACGTGGAGACACCGGGGGACAGCTTTCTTTCGAAGTAAGGAGTTCCAACAGAAGTCCTGTAAAAGGAAACAGCATAAACAAGCATGAGCCAAACGCCCAGTAAGCCGTGCACACGACTTACACAAACAATAACTAAAACGGTAACGGCAACACAGCAGCACGCTCCGTCACCAATTCAAATTCAACGCGTATGCGCCTGCTGGTTTCGGTCGCACATCACTACGATCGTTGTCATATCGATTTGATACCAAGAATCACACATTTTCGTGTTTCCTGCATCATCCACACTTGTGAGTCGGTTCTATTACCTCGGACACCGAGACGAGTAAAGGGAGTTGCAGACTTTTCTTCGGGAGTTAGCCTTTTAACCTTGTCTCGACGTCATAAACCAAATTGGTTCCCATTTTCCGAATACTCAGCTTCATTGTACATTGTACTATAGTTAAGTTGCTCTGGAGCTGTTAGAAGACAAAGAACATTCCTCATATTAGTTCAGATAACAGGTTTAGAAGAGATATCCGTAGGAAACTGAAACATAGTCTAAAGGCTGATCGTGAGGCTTGGTTATTGAAAAAGGTTAGGGAAATGGAGACCGCATTTGCATCAAGGAACACCGGCAAACTCTTTAGACTGATTCGTGCTACTGGTCGCAGGCGACCGTCTGTCAGCGTAGCCATCAGTGAGGTAGATGGCACACTAATCTACAATAAGTCCAGAAGGTTGGAGGGTTGGGCGGAACACTGAGAGTCAATTTAGCTTGTCTCCTGCTCCTACTGTTTTACCCTCACGAACTTCTGATGTAGCACCATGGTCGGTAGATTTGAATCCACCCACTGAGAATGAGATTCGCAATTGCCTTTAGGCTCTTAATCATAATAGGGCTGTTGGTTCGGTTGATCTCTTGCCGGCACTATTCAAAGAAGATGGAAAGGCGTTAGTAGATGACTTCACTCAGTCGCTTAACCTTCCGTGGACGGCAGAGGCCATCTCTCCGTGCTGGGACCACTCGATAATAGTTCCCATATTTAAAAAGGGAGCCCGAGGCTCTTGTGAAAACCATAGGGGGATTAGTGTAACCTCAGTCATTTCAAGGGTTCTGGCCTCCATTATACTTCGTTCACTCACTTCAACTCGGGGGTTAAACATTAGAGATGAACAGGTAGGGTTTCGTCCTGGCCGGGGATGTATATATCATAGTTTTACCTTTCGTCAAATTTTGGAGCAGCGTCATGTATACTGCCGACCAACAATCGCCATATTTCTTGACTATAAAGGTGCGTTCGATTCAGTGAATCGATCTACACTTTTAGAGTCGCTTAAACGCAGGGGTGTACCGACTAAGTATGTGAACATACTGTCGGCGCTTTATTCCCATACTTCAGCTCAGGTTAGGGTTTACGGTGAACTATCTGACAGTCTCAGCACCAGGAGCGGCATACGTCAAGGCTGTCTCCTTTCACCATTTTTGTTCAATTTCGTCATAGACGAAATATTGGAGGATTGTCTGCGGCACTCGAATGATGCCGGTGTGGACCTCCTACCTGGTGGAAGGCTGACTGATCTTGACTATGCAGACGATAATGTGTTGCTTTCTGACAACTTTCAAGCGGTACAAACAACGCTGAACGCAATTTCGCATTTTGCTAAGTACTTCGGAATTTGTTTTGCAGCCTCAAAATGCAGTGTTTTTGCAGGATTGCTGTGAACACGTAGGCTTAATGTTAGATAACGAAGCCATGGGGGTTGTCGACCGGTTTATGTACCTGGAAAGCTGCATTGGCGACGGCGGCGAAGGTGTAGGAAATGAAATAGATGTGCGTATTTCTAAGGCTAAGGCGGCGTTCGCTATTCCGAGAAACCTATGGTAACAGAGGGGTATTTTTCTGAAACTTAATGGTCGTGTATATCAGACAACGGTGGGGGCTGTAGCGTTTTGTACAGTCTTTTTTGTACAGCATAATTTTCATTGTTTTTCACACTTTTCACCTTCTTCAAATTCACATGTACACTCGTTTAAATTATGTGAGTTGATTCAATTAACAGTACAAAAAGCACTTCCAAGGTCGCGAGCCCTGTGTTCTCTCTCTGCGTTCCGTGTCACGTCCGTACAGATTTTTGGGAGAATTAACGGCTAACGGAATCTGCATTTATTTCAGCAAAATTCCAAATTCATCTGTCGTCGGAATTATCTCTGTTGTGACTTATAAAGTTACTTGGGAAACACGACGGATTGCATCACTTGGATACTTCATTCGGTGTGGTGGAACTCTAAACGACGCACCTTCACGTACTACTGTGAGTCAGTTATTTTCATTTTTCGTCACCTTTTGATTTCTCACTCACTCCTGAGTTGTATATAGCGTTTAGATCCACTACAGGGCTCTATTACTTTACAACAGCGAAACTTCACCGCTCAGAGTAGAAGACATGATCCCTCTTTATGTGTCTGACCACCGATGTTTGCGTTCGATCGCTCGTATCGAGTGGCACCAACGAGTAAGCAATGATGAGGTTAGGAAGAGGGTGTTTGGCACTGATTGTCAAACGAGTTCTTTCTATTCAGTCACTACATTTACACAGACTTAGATGGTTAGGTCATGTAATAAGGATGCTAGCTAATCGTTTGCCACACCGAACACTGTTTGCAGACGCTGCGAACGACTGGCGCAAGGTGTGAGGTGGACAGATGATGACCTGGCGTAGACAAATGAAATCACTCACGAAAGGGTTGGTTACTGTAGTTCGAGTTCGTCTCCTGAGCTGGGGCTCACACGACTCACAGAATCACTGGCTTGAGACATTAGGTGAGATGGCGACTAACCGAGCTCAGTGGCGTGAATGTTGTCGTCGTTTGGCCGAGTTATCTGTGAAGTGAGTGTACTTAATGATGCTGTCTTGTTGATGACACCTTACTTTCATTTACAGCTCGGTTGCTTGTTTGCAAGATGTAGGCGCCTTGAGGTTGTATGTTTGAATGTAGACGTAGCTATTTTTAGTAGTTAAGTCCCTTCCGGTCCCCTTCTTTTTCTTCTATCTCCCTATGTTTTTTTCTTCGTGGTTTTGTGGCAATTAAGCATCAGTGTGAGTCACTGATGCAGTGCTGTCTATGATGGTGATGAATTTGCATCGTTCAACTAACGTCACCAACCGAGAGTGATAGAAGTTACGTGTACCATCGTAAATTGGTTCCTGCTGGACGGGGCGTCTAATTTGCTCTCTGGGTCAAGCGACAGGTGAGCAAATCATGAGATTAACACGAAATTAATCCCTATTTTGTCCTCAGGACGAGATGACGGTCCTAACTTGATTCGAAAAGGTTACAGTTCATTTTGTCTCTAAAGATAGAGAAGTCACATCCATGCTATCGGACGTCGTCGTAATCGTAAGCTCGGAAAGTGACAAAAACGGCAAAATATTGTGGACATTTATGGTGATCAACATAAATTGTCAGGTTAGTATCTAAACATCCTACTATTATTATCACTTCGGAATTTTTCACTTGACGTCCACACAACAAAACTTACGGTAACTTGTTGATAAATGTTGTAGTTCACATTTATCTGACTGCCTAGACCATTGGTTACAATTCTGTTGATATCTGAGTCTGTGATTAACATTCGAATGTGCACAATAGTCTAAGAACCCTAAGACGAGCAATGTATTTTGAGTTATTCCCCTGTGTTTAATTACCGCCGGTTATAGATCGCTATTAGAGAACAAATCGGCATGTACTTCATACTAGCCGGAAAGTGTTAATTACTTGTTTTCTTAAACATCCAATAATCAAGCAGTGGAACCAACCTGGACAACTTCACTTCAGTCGATTGTATTGAACATCGTCAGTAAGTCTGATCATGTTCAGGTGATATATTTCGTCTCGTGGTGAACGTTGTATGGACAACTCCATAAAAAACACGTACATCCTCTTGTCATTAATTTACTGCACCATGTGGTTATCTTTAATACTCACTGGCCGTTATTATTTAGAGGGTGAGTTCAACTATATTACAATCTAACTTCGTACACAAAAATATCAGTCACATGATCATATAGCGAGTCATAGCATTCTGTTTATTTCCAAGGTGGTTTCAAATCTGCTATCTCAAATTCCAACTCATGTGACTTACACACTGTCCTATTGTAAGTTGTGAACGTGTTGTCTCTACTAACATTAAACAAATGCTCATATCTGAGCAGTTTATTGTTATATTAACCGAAAGGAAATGGTGATGTGTACTACAGCAGCAACAACCATTTTGTCGACAAAATTCAGTGACGAACTAATACACATCTATTAGATGACAGAAATCCCAGACACGCATTCGATCAAAACTATCCTCACTGAAGTGATAAGATTACGATTAAAATAGAAATGATTGTCAGCTTTATTAGGGGTAATCATTACTGATTTAAACAGAGCCTGTTTTATCGCTCTCTTTGATCAGCTACACAACTCTTTGTGCGCTAATGAGATGGATAGTGCCATGAGCTGTTCCTAATTTTTTTGCAGGTCAAACAGAACCTGTCATATCTTTATCGTTTGATCAGTATGGTCGAATATATTTTAATGATATGATGGACAGGCTGATGGGAAAACAGAACAAAATTTACATTTCTGTTCTATTTGTTTTGACTACCTCATGAGATGAGACTGGACAGCATAGTTCTGTATGAACCGATATCTCAAATTTGTGGTCCAACACAATAAAGAAGATTCTACGACACTACAGTGCTTGTCCTCAATAGGACTATAGTTTAACGCTACCAAAGCTATGTCAGACCTCTCGTTTACTTGTATGGAACACCTGTCGCGTCGAGCAACAGGATGCTTGACTCACTCACCAGATGATCAAATTTTTGCTTTCTAAACCACTAGGTCTTCACCATTATGTCACAGGATGAAGTGAGCAGCTTGATAAAGCAAGCTTAGACTGTTTATGGTCGATGGTTGTTTATCCACCTACAGCATTTCTGTTCGATTACTTGACGACTGTGGTTACGATGAACTAATACGGTTACATGGTGTAGGCCTGATAACGCGAACACTGGTTTGTGTGATCAGAGACCATTGAAATCGTTACCCTGCACAACAGTTCTATTCCGAGCACCTACCTCGACCAACTATTTCATCCCTAATTATAAGCAACCCACTTGTTTGTTCAAAGAGAATCTATTTGCACTTCGTTTAGATATCTATACTAGGTAAGCATTCTAAAGCTCTTAAAATATGTTACTTTAGTCAGCTGAAAGACCGTAGATTACGTACTGTCAAAGCCTACATACCCTTCGCAAGACATTAGCAAACACTAAACGTTCAACACAGTTAGAAAGAAATACCACTGTTCATACATACTGACCGTTTAATTCGAAGTTTATTTTAAATAAACAGAAAAGCAGCTAATGATCATCGGAGACATGAACGAATCAACGTTTACAAGTGAAAACCAAACATTGTATCGTACTTTTTTCACCCGAAAGGAGATCACGCCTCTTATTCATACCTTGAGGACTTTGGTTGTAAAAAAAATGAAGAAGTGTTGCCAATGGAATTAATGACGCGTTATACATTAGAGAACCTATCCAAACACGATGACGCTAGTTTCTACTCTCATCCGCTGTGGATCTGAGAGACGAACCCGTTGAAAAGTTGGAATATCCATCAAATTTTTTCTTAAATGGTCATTGGAGAATTCCTTGACATCCCAAACCATTTACCATTAGGTAGTGCACCATCATCCTGCCTAGAGTTGCGTATATTAATAAACTGGGCCAATTACACCTGCTGTCCGGTTTGTTACCTGTCGTTGACTTCCCGCATAGAACCGGTACTCATTGCCTATTCATCCCTTCGTGCGAATAACAGACTTTTACCTTGCATTCTTTTATGAATTATCCAGGGGTTGCTAAGAGCATTAATAGGAAGTGGTCATTTCGTGCTAATGTTATATTAAGAAAGCTACCTGGTTACGGTCTGTCTCCAGTTTACGTCACACAGCCGTTTTACAAATGCGTGTGTACTCCCCCTGTGTTTCCTGTTCACTAGTTATTTCTCTGGCCCTTCTAACACAGTTTCCTTTGCTCGGATTGCCTATGTGGCTGCAAATATTCCAAACTGCTATCGACTCTGTTATTGGGAGATTGCGGAAAGGTTTTCATTTCACGATGACGTATTCGTTTCTGGCAAGACAAGCAACAGTTGTGACCAGAAGCTACTAGATGTACTTCAACTGTTTATCCTAACTAGCACGCGCTTTCCTGGAAACCGGGAGAAAATTCTTCAGGTTGGACATTGAACCCAATGGCTACCCATCGAACCTTGTGAGATACCAATTCCTGACCAGTGTAAATGGAACAGGACCGTCCATAATCGTTCACAGTTTATCCCTTACTTATCCATTGAAGACCAACCACCATTTTGGCCCAAGCAGTAAACGACTGGGCGTAAACCCTCAAAAATCCGGTGACCTAAATGGTCTTGTACAACTTAATGTCGATTGTCAGATTCTGCTGCCGTTCCGGTCATCAAAGTGTTATTCACTGCTGACTAGTGGACAGGATCTATGGTTAGACTAGAGCAAAGTGACCACATGGACATCAGGTTTTCTCGATTGCTGACCAAATCAAAAACGGTGTGATTTAACAGGCAACATAAATCTTCGGTTGTAGTATGAACAATGACATCGTTGTGCAAAAGGTATCTGAGTCCTTGTTTCACATCCGTTTCAAGCACAAGGCTTTACAATGTGTTAGCAATGTGAGTAACTCTGTAGGAAAGCCAACGATTGCCATGCTTCCGCGATGTTGCCTTGAGTTAGGAGCTTTAACTTATGATTCCGCTCATCAACCAACCAAGCAAATCACTTCGGCGGACTTTCTGTGGAGCCACACCAGATCGCCGTTCGTGAACTTAGTCCCGTGTCTCAAGAGGAGACCTACAAACACACCCAACATTATTATGGGATCATTCTGTCAGCACTCAGGAAGGGAATTCGATGACAACCATAAACGTGAGGTGCCTCTGGTTGAGCCAGATTGTGTACTGTGCAGAGAAGATCGGTTGGTCACGCTTACTCTGTTCTGGAAGCTGACGATGAGTGACATCCTTAAAGAGCATATTAAGTTCGAGAAAATGAACCCTACAACAAGACATATTAATGTCTAGAAATCGGTGTTCATATCAGGGGATATGTAGAGAGCTACGTTTCCTACAAACCCGAATTCAATTTACAAGCTTAAACACCGTATTTTCGGCCTAGGAGCTATGTGCTTTAGTACAGGGACTGTATGCAGACTGGTCTGAATATTTCTACAACAGATATCACACTCTGGTATCAACTTATTCTGGTACTATACACGTCAAAAGGAGAACGTAAGCTGGTAACACCTGGTATTAATTATTATCCAGTGCATTGGCGGATTTGCACTTGGGGAAATTTCTTTAGATACTGTGCACTGATTCTGGATGGCGGGGGAGTACAGTAGTGATTAGTTGAAATTCGAAAATACACGACGCGTCAACCCAATTCAGATCCTGACTCACACTTCCTAATCCAAATGACTCAAAGTCTGCTTTATTTGCACCTCTGTGACGCAATTTACTGTTTGAGTCACGCGGAAGTGTTTGAGCCTTGAGAGCATGAATGAAATTTAACCGCAGACGACGTACCGCAGGCCTGTTATAGAAAGAAAGACTGGTTTGATGCTCTTGGCTGTAAAAGCCTGCTTACAGCGTTGTAACGTCCGTTTTTCGGTAACATGAATACAAACCTGGTATCAACCGTGAGAGTATTATCACTTCACACAATCTGGAGACGCTGTTTTCTCCAAATAGCTTCGTCGTAGTCTTCCTCTTGAAGGAACTGAAAGCACAACATTGCACAACCAAGGAGAGTGGTCATGACCGTTAGGTCTCAACTTCTTCAAGCTTCCTAGCAATACTTGGACAGCAGCGAGACAAATTACCTTCAAAGAAGTTTTTTGAAGCCAGGCCGCACGAAAATGTGCTACCTTAGTACGTCGGTAGTAGAAATCGCTGACATCCACGACGTCATGAAGTATCCATTAAATCCAAGTCAAACTCTGCTCTGGTTTTATGTCACACTTTTCGTTAGAGATACGGGCTATCGAGGGGTCGACCGGGATGACAATCTAAAAAAAAGACTAGAATTCCAAATAGCCAAAAGTGGTGCACTTCGACAGAGCCCAAGAAGCCAGCCAGCCAACATGGAAATGAATTTTCGGGTTAGAAAAGCTTTGATGATTTGCTCAAAGTGATTTCTGTCCAGATCACAAAGAAAGAAGACTGAAAATTGGCTAATCAGGGTCACTTGTAAGCTAGATCACCCGTGGTATGCATTTTAGCTAGGTAAAGCGTGTTTATTTGGCCACGTTCTGCAATCAGAGAACAAGCTGAGTTAATGAAAATAATCCAGTGTTATTATGCGCGGTAACTCTTGCCCACTCAACGGATTTGTCTAGTACTAACTACATTCAACCAGGCTTCTATATTTCGACTGCCGAATATTGACTGAATCATTCTTGTTCATTCCCAAGTGCTCCATCTCTCATCTGATATTCCACTCTTATTCCGATATACAGTTATTACATAAGGACTTCATATTTTTCATTTTTATCTGTCAAGTCTTCTGAAATTGTTCTTAATATTGGTCTAGGTGACTATAATTCATGATAAACTTCAAAACACAGAACTATCAGTTAATAAGTCAGAAATACGGTGGCCAAACGATGACGTGGCTGAAAGAGAGCTAAGAACCACTCGGGACAAAATGCAGTGTATCATAAAATTTGAAACGACCTATCGACCAAGTTGTACTATTGAGTTAAAGGGAATGAGGTCAGATCTAGTGAAAAGAAGCCCTGTCCGAAACAGAACGGATAAATGGAAATAATTGGGCCGAATGAACGATTAAACTGAGTGATATGTGTAAATACATACTTGAGTTTATACTATAATTAGGTATCACAGACCAGAGTTGACTTCCATATCCTCGAGTGGATTAGATGGGACTCAACAGCCTGTCCCTCTTAATGGATATGTCTGCATTTTATTAAGCAAAGAAAGACTAGAGGGAAAATTTTGACCACCTGAGAGAGCTACTTCCTTTCAGAAGTTAGAACAAGTTGGAACATAGAAAGTAATAGATGCAGATCATTTCTGTCGGCTCATCAGTACCACATTTACAGTGAAAAATGATCGGCCTCAAATTCACACCTTATCTTCAGGTTGGAGTAAGAAATACCTGGGCGCCCCATTAAGTTATCTGTTGTGTTTTCGACAAACCGCTTGTAGTAGGATTACTCTGCTGTCTATTAACACGAGTCCTAGTGGACGTCCCATGGCTATCCCATCTGTTTGTCGGTAGCACGGACCAAGAAAACAGAAGCTGAAGTCTTCGTAACAAAATATGATAAATATATATTCAACCCACCATAAACTGTCTCGTTGATTAGTCACCCTTGTAACTCCATTAAATCAAAACTCTGACGCCTATTCTATCACAGTCTTTTGAACTGATTGATGACGTCCATCTTGCAAACGAGTTTGTGTGATCTGTAGTCACTTAGTCACTGCTTACGTGAGTCTCACTACACGAGAAGACTGATTACATTTGTGAACCCTTCGAAACGAATCCCATTGTGCTGCATCTCCCGAGTGAGGTGGTCGCAGTCAGTCGATCGAAGCCGGCCTTATGTGTTAAGAAATGTTTGTTCATGAACTTGATCCTAACGTGGACTTAGTGACCTTTCCTAACCTGTCGTGTGACTATCCACCGCCCTAGTTGTTTGACATAAAAACCGATTCGGTTTATTGTAAAATCATTACTGAGGAATCGACGCAAAATACCTGAATCTGTCACTCTCAGTGTTCCGTTTTGTTCAAACTATGTGATAGAATTCAGCGTGATAAAAGTATGATAAACCACCACTTGAAATGATCGTGTAGTGATCACTAAGGATCAGTTACTTGGTTGACGGACCGATTACACATTGTGCGGTTCGCCCTTATGGTGCATTCCTGTCAAATAATGGTTTGCAATTAGAGAATTGCGTTTCTTATCACAGTACTAACAGTTACTGTCGTCATTAGGCATTGCTTCGACTGATCTGCTTCTAGCCTAGCTGATCTGGACTTTAGCTTCCTTACTGCCGCTGCTCTGGTTGGGTTGATTTTGTTCGATCCAACTGTAGTGTTTTGGGTACTTCAGTTATACTCCGATTAATAATTATTACACTAATTTTAATCGATCTTGGAATTTACTAACGATATTGACAGCAATATTGTTTCAAATACGTTTGCTTTTGGTCGCGCAATATGCTTGATCAATTTTTGGATAATTTGACAAATTGATTTTGCACGAATGTGTCAGGCAAGCCACATAAAAATGTGTGTCGAAACATACCTCCAATATTTTGTTTGATCGTTTCCATTTTACCCCCTTCACATTGTCATCCCAAGTTCCTCCAGTGTTACATTTTGGCAAAAGTCAAATCGAGTGTGTGTTTTGTCAAACTGGTTTCTGAACTACCTCCTAAGTTGCAACTGAACACAAGCATTTGGAAAACGTAAAACCGTTTGTCATACCGGTACGTGCGGTGTCAATTAGCGTCTAGCTTCACATTCAAGTCAATAAAATATAGACATTTTCTGGATATCCACGCAGGCAAAATTTCTCCTGGACTCAAACGACGTTTGTGTCTTCACGAGAATTGGGACTACAAAATGCTCACAGGTCTTGGATCGTCCATGCAGTTACTGATCAACTAACGAGGCCAAACGCATGTGTCTCAAGTTTGTATTATAAACTACAGCCTAGGGTTAAAATATACGAAGTCAACAGACGTACCATCTTGACCATGGTCTGATGTGTAGATCTGTCTAAGGAGGCTTATCCAGACCGGTGTTTGTCGACTCGGCCGGCAGCACAGGTGGGCGGAAGCCTAAACAATATTTCTAGTTTGCATAGCTATCAAGACTTTGGGTTAAGTCGTGTTAGCGTGACAGATTAATAGTGACATCTAGGAGGGGTAAGTCGTTCGAAGGCAAAAACGCAACTCACTCTCGTGGTGTAAAAGAGCTACAGACCATAAAACTACCCCTGTTGGAGCTGAGACCATGGACAGACTTTTAATGCTACAGTGACTGCCAACCCAAGTGTCACTCAGCTGGATGAGGGTCAAGACAGCTACAGAGCGCAGGCGAGTGCTTTGTTCACGGTGACGAATTTGTGTAATAGCACGTGTAACGCTCCTTAGTGCTGACCACCTTCTAAAGAAAAAGTGGTGTTGTGACCAATCCAAGAATGGAAATGTTTTGGCCGTAGCCGTTCAAATAGGAAGATGGTCGGTGGAATATGGAATTTCTTGTGAACGTTTGTGAGGTACAGGCTGGACAGCGTTGTCGGAAATGGCACAGATGGGGCTTGAGAAGTTGGATCGGGCCAACCGAAACGGTGGTGGTTAGACAAAACGCCTGAGCTCACCGTCGTGAGTCAACGTAGCACGTAAAAACGTTTCGGATTTGAGTAACTTTTATTGTTAATCA
The DNA here is from genome assembly GCA_013368495.1 of Paragonimus heterotremus. Taxonomy (NCBI): domain Eukaryota; kingdom Metazoa; phylum Platyhelminthes; class Trematoda; order Plagiorchiida; family Troglotrematidae; genus Paragonimus; species Paragonimus heterotremus. The sequence continues at coordinate 20,150 of LUCH01001911.1, read as the reverse complement.
CAACTCTCGAAAACTTGCTGAAAAGATCGAACAGACCCAATGTCGAAAGGGCAGCTGATGTTGAATTGTTTTGAAGAGAGTCGGAAGAGCCACTTTAACAGTATGAAGCAGACGGGACTCGACGATATGATGGAAGTGAGCAAAGTATGCTTGATGTCGGAAGGAAGAAAGAAAACCATAGTAAAATCTGTAACTGCATCAACAGCAAGGAGAGTGACTAATAAGACAGCAAGTGACCAGTACAGCGCAACGCCTTTAAAAATGAAACATTTCGCCGATGCTTATTTAATTCACCAGGATCCTCAGCATCTGGAACGCTTAGTTTAAATATTATTATAGCGTAGGTAGAAGTAAACAGTGCGCGACTAGACTGCTTTATGGATTCGGTGCAGTAGGTTTACTGGTTGTGCAATGAATAACACAACGGATTGAGCTATGCCCCAAGATGACAAAAATAAGTGGCTGACACAGTTGACAAACCGAATGCTCGGCGGAGTACGCCAGCGATCATACCGTAAAAAACCTTTCTGGGCTGGCCAGAAAACTAGTCAGACTATTATTGGAGCCAGTCTCATACAAACCATAAACAATTAGTTGCCTTTAACAGGTTCTTATATGTACTGTTGAGGATACATCTGACTTGAAACGAGGAAAGTTAGGTGTCAAAAACGGGCTTTTTACCCAAGGGGTTGGGGAAGAGTTCAAATCGCTGACGTACGGGTTTTCAGAATGCTATATTAAGGATGTCCCATGTTTCAATCGCTGACAAGCAATTCGCTTGGCTATTCACAAGTGATGATACCTGTTAAGGATTTGCAGCAGGCTAGAATAAGATAGTCCTGTGACAGTAGAGAAGTTCCTGAACATACGAGATGATAGTTCATCTAGAGAGGAAACGACAATGTAACTGCGTGATATTCTTATGGAAAATACGACTGATTACCCCAATAGCCCACATAACTCACCCTCTGTAATGATATTGGATGCTACCGGAAAGGTTCTGTTCTTCAGCAATGAAATCAAAATGCCCAGATCTAAAACTCTGGAAAACGAAAGATCTGTCCCTGAAGAGAACGGTGAGCCAGAACAAAGGACAAGGTATACAGCTAAATGCATTACGTTTACAACGCAACCAGCTTCAAATAACTCGCACTAATGTTCTGACCCTGAAGACAAACCTCAAAGACACGACAATTTAAACTAGTACAGGAAGACAGACAACGGTTGCCGGTGGCGTGCCACCAGACGGTATATAATGACTATTCCAGAAGGCCTTCTGATGTAACCTAAGGTCCCACATACCGGTATATCGAATATAACACTTGCAGAATGGAGTCAACCGAACCACATAGTACTCAACATGGCGGATTCAATTTTTTCAAATTGGAAAGTTGTGGTCTGTAGACTTTGTGGGACGTTTCCCAACAAGTGAGAAAAATAATCACAATATAATGATTAATACGAAACACTTCTTGGTTTGTCGAAGCAAAGGGTATCCAAGACCGGAAAGGCAACACAATGAGTTAAGCAATGTTGAGAAAGTACGACAACTTATAGTGTGCTAAAGACTATTTTGAAGGATAAAGTTTCATGCTTCAAAAAGGAAGACGTTCAAACCCGCGTCCAAAGACCGCGGGGCAAACGAATCTGAACAAAGCATTTTCAATCGCAAATAAATGAATTGAATAAAAGAAACACTGACATGATTAAAACATGATTAACTGTCATATCTTGTCATTGGTTTGTTTGTCACTAGCCCATTGTATTTCCTGTGGATAAACAAAGGTGAAGTTTCAGTTAAGTCTAGGCACACCAGAAGCTCACGGTTATCAACGAATTAAGACATTGGCATTTGATCACGTCCCTAATTAACTTTAACGTCATTCACATAGAAAGCTGGATAGCAGTTGAAAAGTTACTTTGAACTGAACACCCACGACTGAACATGGCTGTCGCACAGCCATAGACTTTTTAGTCAGTCCACAATGCATACGTTTGCCAGCCCCAATGAAAAGAAAAAATACTCGAGTTTTGAGTTTCTCTTCGGAATAGGTTGACTGAAAAGTCTATCGAATTGCAGAAGCCGCGATCAACTTTGAGTGGTGTTCATTTTATATTGGCCAAAAATCCCTAGTGCTAATCACTAATAAAAGATGAGAAGCTGTGAACAGTCGAGGTCAGCGCAAATGAGAGAACGTCCGATCAGGTTGAAGGCAAACAGCTGAAGTATCTCGGCCGCTTAAAGATGAATTATTAGAAAAACCGAGAAACACGAGGAGGAGGAAAAGTATGTGCGAGGATAGAAACTGCCAAGGGAATAGGGAGCACCGTATATACCGGGCATTAGGTAAGCAATCTCTTACGCACTATGCATCGACAAGAGGGAAAAATGAGTTCGCGGCTTTCAGCTGAAAAGATGGTGCGACCTGATAGGATAACCAACTGGAAATAGTCCATAAGAGTCTACGAAACCATAGAATCATATGGAGGAGCTCCTAACAATAGAATCAATGCAGCAGCGAGCTTCCTAAATGGACTGTAATGGGATGGTTGTAATATCCCGACTCTTCGCACACGGACGATGAGGATCAGTTACATGAAGCAGAAAAGACAGGCAGAAAATATCAACTCTTATTGATGTAGCTTTACGGGTTTACGTGAGATTGCTTAGCAATGTCAGCCGTGTTTTCGTTGGATAAGGTTCATGTTCGACAGACATAGAGGGTTGCAGGCATTCTATTCGGATTAGCTTATCATAGTGATCGGAGCTAAAACACGCCTCAGCATAACCATCACTACGGCTGGCCTGCACTGTACCACTTACAGTTCCTCCCTCACATATATCGTATACAATTTAAATCCGATGAAATTAGGCCTGGAAGCATGTGAGTGCAAATCATTGTAGCCCAGTCTACCACCGCTGGATAGCCACATGATAGGCAAGTGTGGGAATGGTAATAAATATCTCCTGGAAACAAGAAATGGTGTGACTCCACTTGCAAGTTCTAAGCTTCGATGTAAGATATTAGAATTACTAGTGGAGAAGACATTCAGCATAGGAGTACGTATTAGTGTGCTCTGGATTGGATTGTGAAGAAAAACAAAGCTTCGAAGTGTGACGGAGAATCCAGGCCAAATTATCAGGGTGGGGGGATGGGCAAGAAAAACTGAAGACTCGGAAACGTAGAAGGCTACCATAATCCAGTTTCTTGGAAAGGAGAATGGGTGACTTACCAAACGACGGGGGTCTTTAACTGATACGCACAAAATGCACATGTAGCTACTAACAGAACTTGAATGCGCCTAACGTACTTGATGCCACACTGCTGACGGTTTACTATGACTATCTTAGTAATCTACCAATCACAGCCGGCTAACGCATTCACAGCTGAACACATCACAATGTCATATAATCACGTCAACGCAACCTATGACACCCATAGTTACTTACCGAAAGATGAGGATAAATTCACGGCCATACAAACCCAGCTCACTGAATATTCGGGTTTCCGTCCGGACCGCTTTCATTCAGATATTCCCGTTCGACACCAACGCATCGCCCGATCTAAGATCGATGTTACAACGTAAAAGACTTCCTTGGATAACACGCTGGTGTCACAACGTTTGTTTCTGATTCAGTCGGGTAATGGTGGGGTTGGTTTTCATTGGACAGGCTAAAATGACTTGATCAAACTTATCAAGGTTTAGCCAAGGGGGACGTGTATCAAATTCAAATGACTGCTTCGCCAAGGAATGCTGCGTTGTGTGTCAGGCGATTCTACAGATATGCTCGATAAGAAAAAGACAGAGAAATTGGTTGTAGAGAGCTAGTCAAAGGACGTTAAGTATCTGAGATAAAACTGCCATGAGGTAGTATGGCACCACAATAATATAAAAAAGCCGTTATACTGACATCTAATTGATACCCAGCCGCGTCCTATCAAGCACAGTACAAAAATACAAACAGGTGGCCAACTCGGGGTGTTTGTAAAACCTTGATGGTAGCTTCAGTCTACGGGGAGCTTCTCAGTGACCAAGTTATCCTAAGTTTCATCTGGACTTTTTGAATGCGCGCTCCAAGTGTGCACTTGAATTCGCTGGCTGATGGTGCTGTTAAAACATGCTCACTTAAGGTGTTCCAGTTTGAGCATATTTGGACGACAAGCGAGTGAAGCTAAACCATCAGTTTAATGTTCCGGCTTCAACCTGCTATCTGAGAATCGGTGAGTCATGCTAAGTGTGAGTACATTTATCAATGGTTAGCAGAGTTTGTGGAAGAACATGCACGTAAAGATCATCATACTTCTGATATGTTGATAAAACCTGGAAATCTGATCCATTTTAAAAGACATATCTAGGTATTACATCACAGCGTATAGACTAAGCTGTGGGGTCAGTCTATGGGAACAGTGTGCTCTTGCGAGATTGTTGGTCAATGTGTGTATTATTTACAAACGATTGTAGCTGAATGTTTAGGTACGATGATTCGTTCATGCATAATATACTATAAACGTAACCCTTATACATGGGCGTTATTTCTTCTGTCCAGTCTTTTATAGTACTATGGATACTGAGTAAAATCATTTGCAATCAGAAAACAAAATTCAGTTGATAGACGCAATAAGTGAGTGTTCCTGCCTAAAAGTGCAGTGAACTCACAGCATCAGTCAAGCTCATTATCCTGGCCGATCCGAACCGGCTAGCCGTTGACCTTGACGAAGTACATGTGTAATTTTTGTGGGCCGAGCTTTAGAAACCACACTGTTAACTTTTTACCAAAAGTACAGTAGTTAAGTTTATACTGATTTGATGAAATCGAATTGACCTTGCGAGGACATGTTTCTAAACCGAGTAGACATTTGTCAGCCTGCTAACTGTTCAGTATGAATACCTCACAAATACACACTATTCCACTCATTACTAAAATCCTGTGCAAATAATTTCAAACGCTCATTCTCACAGCAGGGTTGTTCATCTGCACTACTGAGCTGCAAGATCTGTAGTATCAAAACTACCATGCGAACCTACTTTCATATGGTCATACGTTATGTCTGTGACGGTTTTCGTGTACCAAATAGCAGAGTATCATTTAGTGGATGAATATTCGAAGTGGGTTTTCCTCGTCGCTCATGTACATCTGGTCATTAAAGTTGAAGATACACATGTTGATGTGCTACAAGTCAACATTTGTTTTCAGTGTGTGAGAAGTGATATGAAAAACGGGGAATGGGATAATTGTTCAAGGTGCCCAACAGTAGAATTCATGAGAAGTCAATTTTGCAAACAGCTGTTTCCGGTAATTCTCATCAGACTATTACAATTACATAGGGTAAGTTTGAGTTATATATGAAAATTATAACGTGTCAAATAGGTCATTAAAAAAATCACAGGAGTAGTAGGGATCACAGTCTACTGGGGGAGGGTGGGGGTGTTACACACGCCTGTCATGAGACATGCGTTCATCAGTGTCGAGTGGTTCATGCTTGCGCGGATTTCAAGTGGATTTGGAATGACTGACCATAAAAATTGACGAATTAACGCGTAATCGGTCTCACCGAGTGTTTGCTGTCGAGACGTTCCACGAGGAGGACAGGAGGTTGTTCGAGCAAAACGTACAGACAGAGGTGCGAAAGCAAGTGGACAACAAGAAGAAAAAGTTGCTGTGTCGTTTGAATCCAATCAAGCCGCAAACTGAGTTTTCAACAGAACCAGAACGGCATGTTCACAACTTTTCCTCTATAACGCTAAATCATGTTATGTTGGAGGCGCTATCACTAGGCTCAAAATGTTGTCATCCGAATTCTCAATGTAACCGCTTAGACACGGAAGTTCAATTCGAAAATTTACATGCGCAACTAAACGGACTCTTTAGTTCAGCAGAAGTTAATGCAGAACACTGTAAATCTACTGTCGTGTACGCTTGCCATACTTACCTGAATAGCAAGATACCAAGGTGCAGCTGACTGAAGCGTGCACACTTAGACGCTATAAGAGAGTTGCAATCCAGCCAGAATATTTTAATCATGAAGCCTGACAAAGGAGCGGGAATAGTTTTACTTGACAAAACTGATTACCTTATCAAAATGTCGTCGATCCTATCAGATGGCTCGAAGTTTCAGAAAACGGAAAAAGATAAAGATAGAACGACAGCAATAGAGAAAAGCCTATCCCAGTTAATTCGTCAAATGAAACAAGCAGGACTTATCGATGCTTCAACTTTCGGGTGTATCAGACCTACCTGAACGGTCATTCTACGTTTGCACGGTCTCCCCAAAGTTCATAACGACATAGTGCCATTAAGACCGATCCTAGACATTTACAATTCGCCGTATCATGCTTTAGTAAAATGGCTAGTGGAGATATTAGAACCGATCAAATCACGACAAACTCCTTCTAGCCTAAAAGAAACTTTCGAAGTTGTAGACTTAATCGATTCATTGCATATCGGGAATGACAGTATGTTTTTCTTGGATGTGAATCCACTGTTCACTAATGTTCGATTGCAAGAAAAAATTGATTATCTGTGCATGTGTATTGAGAACAATCAGAGTGATGTCGGGATATCAGTGCAGGAATTGAAAGAACTATTGTTGCTTTGCACCTATATTGTTCACTTTCAATTTAATAGAGAGTTGTACAGGCAGAAAGATGGAGTAATAATGGGTTCACCTCTAGGTCCGTCACTCGCAGATATATTTATGGCCAAACTAGAGACCACTGAACTCAATCACATAGTAACTAAGTGCAAGCTCTACAAGCGCTATGTGGATGATATTTTTTGTCTTCTTCCGAACAATGATGATCACCAGGCCATACTGGATGAGTTCAACAGAGCGTACCCGAATATAAAGTTCACTATAGAGCTAGGACATCACAACAAACTCTCATTCCTAGATGTCGCGTTGTTTCGTCGATCACAGGGAACAATTCAAAGGTCGATTGATAGAAAAAGGACGTGGACGGGTCAATACACACACTTTCACAGTTTTGTCCCGTTGAAGTACGTTGTCTGTATGTTGTCTGGTGCGTCGTCTGTTGAACAAAGCGCAAAAGATCTGTACGTCGGACACTCTCCAGGAGGAAGTAAGACATATTCGATAAACTCCCACTGGATACCCTGAGGGATTCATACACAAAAGCTGCATCCCGGTACAAAACATGAACTCGTCCAGACAGCAGAGAAAAAGCCGGTTTTCATCTGTCTGTCTTATAGAGGTGAGGTTAACGGTGAACTAGTTATTCGCAAACTTTCAAACGCGGTCGAGAGTGCTTACCTTGCAGTGAGACTTGTTGTGTCGTTCGAAACCTGCCCGGTACTGGTGCCACGTCTTAAGGATAGTTTGCCCAAGTTCTCTTCGTCTTTCTGTATCGACCCTCTCATTTGTTGTTGTCAAGCCGGTTACGTTGGGAGGACCACAAGGCGGCTATCGGAGAGGATCCGTGAACACCTACCGAAATGGCTTCGCAACGGATCGAGAAAGTCTATTTCCAGTGCGAATGGCTCCCAGTTACTTGACACAGGTCATCAAATAAATCCGGATAAAGCGTTCCGAGTCATCTACCAGGTTCGGCATTCCTGTTCCAGAGCTGTCAGAGTGCGTTTATTATCAACGACCGAGGCTATTGCTATCAGACTCCACAACCCCTGCCTATGTGCCCAAAAACAATTCGTACAAACCCTCCACCTACCCTGGCTAATCATTCCACATCCATTTGAAATCCGCGCAAGCGTGAACCACTCGACACTGATGAACGCATGTCTCATGACAGGCATGTGTAACACCCCCACCCTCCCCCAGTAGACTGTGATCCGTACCACTCCTGTGGTTTTTTTAATGACCTATTTGACACGTTATAATTTTCATATATAACACACTTACCCTATGTAATTGTAATAGTCTGATGAGAATTACCGGAAACAGCTGTTTGCAAAATTGACTTCTTATGAATTCTGGTGGAATCTGGAGTAGAATTCTTCTGTGACGAGTTACGCAACGCATTGTTTGCATACTGCACCACAATTCAGACAGTCCTGTGTCATCATCGTCGGCAACACGGACTATGCTTGTTGAAAGGTTTGTACGTCTTTCTTACACTATGTTTATCACGACAATATAAATGAAGCGGATGAATAACATTATCAACAAATCGTCTAACATTTATGTCATCGAATATTTCTACTTGGCTTGTATCGAATACATTAAGTTGACTTCAGTCTACCTAAAGCGATCAATTTAACCAATATGCATAAATATATATCCTAAACGCTTGGCTTGTACACATCGAACACTTGCCGACTGTTGGAAGATTGCTGTCATCCCACTTATAACAATGAAAGGCTTATACAAAGTATTAAATCTAATCTTGCAGACTGATACACATCGATTCTCAGTCTCAGTCATGGTCCACTGTTTAACTACTGCCATGTCTTGTCCACTTAATTTTGCCGTCTGTGGGTAGCAAATTCAAGGCAGTCCGTTTTTGTTGTCTATACTACACTATGCATCAAGTGCCTCATCAGAAAGATGGTATTTCCTCTTTTCCTTCCTCTTCTTCTCAAGAACTCCGTGCAGTCAACCTTTTCTTACACTATTGATTTTCTTTCGATCAGCCAAAATATATACATGTTTAAACTGTCAAACGCTTTCCTCAGTTGTCCCGGATTCATGTATCCTTCGAAATGCAATTGTTTTATCACTTCTGCATTTTCTATGCCTGTTAGTCCAATTCCTGAAAGATACGAAACAAAAACTGCCCAAAACTTTGGCAAAGATGCAAAGTAAAGCCTTTGATATGTCCCCAAAAATGTTAAAGTAACATGTCACTATATTTCATATTCCTGAATGAAATGCGCGTCGTGTATAAAACGAACAGAGAGCATTCGCTTTCACCACTGGCTGGGTCAACCAACCAGTATCTGACGTATTAGCTTTCTCTTGAATGCCTGTTCCCCGCGGATGAGATGAGACTTTAGCAGTCCGAAATAGCCACTGTATGTGTGACTGCACTCGTCGCACCGTGTGATTCGATTCATGGTTGTAGAACTTGCGCTCAACCAACATCAGGGCACCGGTCTCGATCGCGTTACTCTACGTAACTTCGGTTACCGATCCATTCTCTCACAAGCTTAGATTTCTGTCATACGGTATGCTATATAGATGATATACATGGTAGGTAATAGATTCACTGGAACAGCGTCAAGGTCTCACTTAATACGAACTTCACGAATTTTGGGCGGTCGCACGATCGGTGTGGCACATCAGCCACCGAATCAAGTTCATGTCTCTGCGGCTCGGTTGAATTAATTTTGTCACCGAACATCTAGAAACAGTATGAAAACACCAACCACACTGTTGCAACTTGCATGTTGAGCTCACTCCTTATTCCTGGTGTGTGTGATTGGTTGAAGAACCGTCATCAAGTGGATTCAGTTGATAACCAACGTTGTGGTCAAATTGCGGTCACTGAAGCAGTTGCCGACATTTCAACTTGAACGCCACCCAACTTTGATCGCAGTCTTCCCATTCAGGTAAGCGTTTCGGCTGGCTCACTTTGAAAGAAAGCACTAGACTCGAGTTTCGTTCTTATTAGAGCCTATTAGTAGTGCACGTCCTCGTTCGGACGGGAATTTGCGCTCCGCCGCTCGTGTTTATGAGTCCAGTGTGTTAATCACAACGCCAGTAACTCCACAATAGCCATGACCAAATGATCACATCCAAACATTCAACCATAACCTTGTGTGAATAGTGTTCGGCTTACTCGATCATTTCGAAAACAGACTAAACATAATCTCTTCGTTCAATCCAACCGATCACACTTTGATCAAGACATTCCCGTTAGATTGAAGTGATTACGGTCATTGGACCAACTGGACATAAGTTGAGTCACGAATGGAACTTTAGAGACTTGAGTTATTTCAAATTGTTTACCCAGTTGCAATCACCGCATACAACCGATAATTGCCGTTAAAGTTAGTGTCAGGAAAGTCTGGTTATGTCAACCCTCGAATAAGTATGGATACAAAGGAAGCAGATTCATACGTCAAATATCGGTAATCAGATAGGTCATTTCAGCGCCTTTCGGAAGAGTACAATAACTGTCGCGGTGATAGCTACCGCTGACTGCATCGTTAGACAGCCATTTAAATGGGCAAGATTTGCGAATATTCTCTACTGTAGTTCAGTGTTGTGAAAAGAGTGGTTGAAGGTTGTAACTTAAACACTTAGGGCCGCGAATGTTTTACTGATGAGGTTCAAAAACAAGCAACCTGTCTGTGTAGAAATTTTAGCGGCGAAGGCAAAATTGGTATTTTCTGGGTAGCAGTATAGATTCCACAACACTAAACTATTTATTGCTCAACTTACTCCTGGTGGCCCATAACATCAATGTACTTTATAAACATATGTTGTACATTGTAGCTTGTAATCTAGTATACTTTTTTGACCTGCACCTTTTTAAACTACCACCTGAAACTGAGATATACCTTAATGTCTATTTATTACACAGCTCACTTTTCCAGTAACATCTACTGAGGTAGTAGGACTATTTACCTGGAACTGTTGAAGGACAGAGGTAAGGTTACCTAGCTTTGACTTTGCTCATTTTATGGCTTCCTGAAGAAGCTGAACGTTTGTTATCAGTAGTTTACATTTTGTGTTAAGGAAACTGGAACATTGCATTTAATTTTTACTAGTTCGGTCCAATAAGTTTTGGAAGAATTGCAAATTATTACCAAACATTTGATTCATGCTGATTTCAATATAATTTTCTTTGGCGGAATCAATGTGTTTACGTTGCTTCCCCGAACTAATGGTTGGCAACTAGACGGGAACTTAGAAACTACAGAGAATATAGTAACGTCTCCTAAAGTCATACTGACAATATGGACGATAAATAATCAATCGTAACATTGGCTTGTCTTTATTGTCCTTAATGTTTTAATTCATAAATTTTGAATTATCCAGTTTGGTAGCCAATTGTACTAACATTCTGAAGGTAGTTGAATGACTAATAATAACTAACTATAGATCAGTTGATTAAGCGCGCACAAGCAACAGTCTTATGCTCATTTATCGGCATGCTGCTATATAATAAACATGTTCAATGTTAGTAAGATATATGACACCGCTCGATAACTTGTTCAGTTATACTAAGCCTATATATATATATATATATATCAAATACCCTTAACTCGGCATAATACACCTTTCAATGTCAAATTATTAGTGACTTATGGAATAATGGACGGTAGCTCCCTTTCTGTATCATCGGCTCCTGATCGAATATACTCAACTTCTACTGTGAAAGTTGATTTGTAAATTGTAACATTTGAAAGATTCACCACTATTCACATTTCAAGAGAACTTCACCATGTTGCAGTTGAGGTCTGTTGCAAGGCAAAATATCTGCTTTAGCTTTTGGACCACTACGGTCATGAACACTTGAACAGTTGAGTAAACAATAACGAAACTCGAATATAGTCCACCTGTTCAAAGGAGGCCGGCTGGACCATCTATTAGAATGCGAAAGTTGTTATCACAAGTAGGTGATGTTCAGTTCAAACGCTTTACATTGAATACGAGATAATGGAGTACAAGTAGTCGACAGTGTAACGCGTGCTTACTGGACTAACATTGAGCGCCTAGTACACAAATGTCTTTCAAGCCGTCATCTTCATACGGTGTTCGTGTATAGCATTGAAGTCAGTGTTTGCAGTTTTATACAAGGCATATTAAATCCATCACACAGACGAACGTGTCTCTGCATAATATGTGATGCACATCGTTTAAAACTAATCTGTGCCATACTGCTCAATAAAACGTATACATCAACACATTATACATTCGAGGAAGAACCAGCTAAATATTTTCTTCTGGCCATTTATATTTTGTCTTTCATTCAGTCCGGAAGAAACAGCACTACTGCAGTACAGTTGATCGTTTCACTGGTTTTGATTTCTTCCGCGCCCCATTTAGCATTAAACGCTACCTTGTGACGGCTGAAAATATGAACAATGAGGATTTCGGTTTTTCATGAGTCGAACATCACTCACAGTTGATCGCAGCTGGCACGTTCTCACAAGCTTTATAATCGGCCCCTTTCGGATGAAAAATTAGGGTTCGTCGGTAGTGCATATCCTTGTTACGATCGGGACTAGAACGTCCACCACGGTTTCTTGAGGCAACCATGTTGATCACTGCGCGGTTGGTCTCACGTTAAGCAAGAATACACCATCATACGTAAACGCTCGGTCATATTAGTTTGTGAGTATTATTCGGATTTAGATGAGATTCAATTGCTAAACATCTGGGTTTTGGCTAGACTCGAATCGGGGACAGAAAAAGTATGCCCGAACGTGGTAAACGCTCTACCAGGTGAACTATGAAGTCACAACGAGAGCTCAGAAGTTGTTTCACTTAAACTCAGTTACATACAAGTAATACAAGTTCAGTGAGTAGCTGTGGTGTTGATGGATTTTGCGCGCGCTCTGTTGAGAAATCCTAATTGTGCAGTCAAATCGCTGGGTCATTCGCTGGATTCCCTGTGACACAGTAGATTAGCCGGCTAACTGAGTCCAAATGTGAAAACTTCTGAGCCCTCAGCCTGGCTTCGTAGCTTAGTTGGTAGAGCGTTTGCCACTTTTGGACCTGCCGTTTCTGTCGTTGGTTCGAATCCAGCCGAAGTCCAGATTTTATATAACTGGGTCTGATCTAACTTATGAAATCTGTCACACTACTTATAAGTACTATTATACTCAGATTGCCAATCACCTCGACAAGAGAGACAGTAACTGTTCTATTAATTTCAGTCGATAACCCCACGATCAGGACTTCTCTCCAAGTTGAAATCATAGAAATCATTAACTTGTCGAGTAATGTTTTGACTACTGATGAGTAGTGGAGGGTTTTGGTTCAAACATAAATTAAATTTCCCTCACAATTGGTAGCGACTGTGGCATTCTCAAAGATATTTCAGTCAGACTCTTTCCAATGCAATTACCTGCATTTTCCGTTTGGTATCGAAGTCACCCTTGGATCATGTCTGTTGAGGCTGATTATCAAAAACTCCGGATTAGCGGCTTTTCTTCACTGGTAACGACATCAATTTGATTGCCTCTCTCAGGGCTGTGTAATTCGTGTGCAAAAGACAGCATAATTCCGGTTTTCTGAATGCCGATGTGTGACAGCAACAACATAGTCCCAAGGCGATTCTCACATACGAGTCACACTATGTTGACGTGACTCAGACTGCAATACAGTATTCATCACCAATGCACACAATATTATCCAGCTACAGTGCCCGTCATCTTAATAACGGGTGCATCTGCGATTGCGCAAACACTGATGCACACACGCTGGCCCTGGTTCGATTGGGCAGGTCGTTGTTGACAGTTATTGATGTAATTTGTTAGCTTTGTTTTTACTTCCCTTAGAATTCATGCATCCACTCACCATGACAAAAATACACTGACCATCACATGAAAGCTGTCGCTAATTGCAATGTCAATTGGACAACTAGGGCATCTATGGACTTTAGCAACACGATAATAATCCTGACATCATCTACTGATTTCGCCTGCAGCTATTCTGCTTGACCTGCTACTGGAAGCAACGAATCAGCAAGATTGAGTGCTGGTTCTAGTTTACAGTCAGTGTTCACATGCGCGACACTCCTGTCGGTAGTTAAGATCTTTCATAATACATTACGAATTGACTACTGAGAACTACCAGACTATCTGTATATAGCACTTTCAGTTATGCGAAGTCGAACGTTGGCAAATTGGTCATGATTGTAGAAGTAAGTTCTACCTTTGAACACTGACAGTATCGCTAGTTTTCAGTTACATCAGGTGACCGCTGTGAAAAGGGAGAGGAAGGATTGTCACAAAGTAAAACTAACCACGGAAATACGACAAATACGCTACCTGAGTCAGGTTTTAGACGACGTCATCACAATTAGGATTGATAAGCATTAGTCCCAGGTAATTGCTGATATTGGTTACACTAACCAGATCAGTCTGGTTCGTGTATCGGTTTATAATTCCTTTGTAGGTTGTTGGACAAATGAGATAGCAAGCAGTTCTGTATTTTTCCTTGTGCGCACGTGCGTGCATGCCCCACGGCGCGCGCGGGAGAGAAAGAGTGAGTGAGACAGAAGCAAACTGGGTATTGATCTTCTAGAATGATCCATTGTATGGTGAACTCGTCCCCAAGTAAAAATAAAGCGTTCTAGTAACCTGATAGAAGCTTCCCTGTCTCAACCACACATGAGCTGTTCAGCAAATCATGCTTTCATATTGCTGGGGGAGAGCATTGCGTACTGCTGCTCAAGAACAGCCAAACCGATGTGTTAACATTGACTTGATGTACTTATACCATTCGATTACCGTTCATAGTGACGCTAAGATGACCACAGGCTTGACCACATAAAGACTCGTTTAGTCGACGGTCACGCTTAACGGAGTGACAAAACAGACATATTCCGTCCTGTGGTTCACGTGAATAATACCGACTCTGATTGAGTCCTCACGTGTGAAGATTAGGCTATTTGCACTGTATGTATGAAACGTTGTTATATCGTCGCACACAAAGTTTCACAAATTAATGTATGGTACTTGAAGAGCCGTGCTGGCGTAGACTCCGTTAAAAATCCCTGCTTGCTTCAGAGTCTTGATATAACTGACCCAAATCCAAAATATCACCGTCATACCATAAAAACGGTAGTATTTGCAGAGTACACAATATTATGATTTTCAGTTTTCATACATTTGTCTGTTATAAGTTTACATCAATTTGAACTGGCAGAAATTCGCGTTCAGTTTTGCTTTGTGCACATGTAACATACAAAATCTTGACGCCGACATTTTAGTTGATGCAGTCGCGTTTTTACTAAATAAGTTCCACACTCCTGTTTTCGTTTTGGCTCTAGCCCAAAGTTATCCTATTTTAATTGTCTTGTGATTGCATTTCGAACAGATAACAATATAGGACATTAACATATGGAGGTTACTGATGAAGATGATCTCTGATGGATCATAACAGGCTCACCGATAACAGCATTGTCTGCAACCATTAAAAAACCCTGCTTTTTCTCAGATAAAACAGTTTGCTCTTCGTGGCACACCACATAATCAGCGGGTGAGACAGGTGATGTAAACAACGGACTAAAATAGCTCCAGGTATATGGAACCTACGTTGTGTAAGATTCATATATCGAAAGAGTACCTTTTGGGTAGCTCTCGCGTCACCAACGTGAAGTAGTAAACCACCAAAATCTACTTGATTGTCATCCACACACATGACTACATCTATACTGCTGACTTTCGTTCCAATCGTTAATCATTTGCTGAATCAAACATGCTAATTTGCAAATTCACGCAGAAGTCATTTGAAACTATCAGTCACTAGCAATAACTTGTGCGTTTGCTCCAAATTTCTATCTAGTTAATCCTTATAAAAAAAATAGTTGGACTGAGTTTACCAGGAAATTGTAACCCTGCTTTGGCAATCTAGCCACAGTCAAGTCTAAGGAAGTTCGCATTCTCCCGGTTACCGGCCACATGACAAAGTTGACAGTTATTCTTTGTTACCTGTGTACCTGTGATTCATGAGAGATTATGATGTATCAAATGACGATATCAAAATATTGAGCTAGGTAGTGTGTAATCTGGAGTCGATCGTCTCTTCTTTTTCTAATATATAGGAAGTGAGTTCCTGATTTTCACCTATGCGTTTATCAATTGCTCACGATCAAATGCTCAATGTCAAAACGATTTAATTGAAGAGGACCGACAAATACTCTCGGCTGTAAATCACAGAGCATTAGCTGGGGGCAAAGAATGTGAGATAGCAGCCTGAATTGTCACAACATCTGTTAGGAATAAAACCCACACAGATCATTTAATAGAAAGCCCTTAAGAAATCGTTAAGCAGATTGTTTCCTGTTCTCATAAAAAAACCTAGCGAGTGTTTTCCATCAGAAACTTCACTGAAATAACATTTCAACTGGATTATCATGGCATAACCAGTGGTTCATATTTCCCCGTAATCATTGCTTTGCGAGAAACAAACTTGAAAATTAAACTAACTTTCGACAAACTACAAATGTCACCATCGGTGTTATTTAATCAAGTATGCTTTATTCGCTGTCAGCATTTACGTACTTTCAGAGGCAGTCATCATGCTGTTTTGTAAAAATCACGTGCAATTTGGCGATATGCCTCAGGGCTTCGTGTGCGTAGGAAGAGTGTGGTGTTCTGTAATTGAAACCTGTACTAAATGATCTTTTTAGTCAACAGTTGACTTTTATCGATCACAAGTTTGTGGACTAGAAATTGTTGAGTTTAACACGGGTGTAGCTGTTGCTACACCGGCCTGACCTCACCCTTTGCTTGTACTCATTTTCAGTCCAGTAATCGTGATCAATGGACAAACGACAGCAAACGGAAACGGGAACGGGCCATACACAAATCGATGACGTTGCCATAGACAGTCCACTCGGTCCGTTACTAAACGAAATTTCCGTTGCCCATCTGCAGTAGACCGCAGATGTTGTTAGCAATCAGGCCAATTTCCACCGACGTAATGTAGACGATATCATGATATGTACCGACAATAGGGAGATGAAAATAGGTACACTCGGTTCAATGAACAGACTGAATTCCAAAATCAGCCTTGCCATCGACCATGAATAGGAGGAAACTCTGGCGTTTCTGGATATTCTCATGAAGTGTCTTAAGAACGGCTCCGTATTGTGGTCTGTCTATTGGAAACACACTTGCACTGGACAGTACCTGAACTTCCACAGTATTGTGCCGACCCAGTTCAAGCGTGGTCTAGTGAGAACTTGTTTTATCGTGTAGGACGAATCTGTTCGAGAGAAGCACTGGTCAAATAGATGTGAGTGTTGAGGACTAGGCTCAAAGAAAATGGTTTTCCATCGGCATTTGTAGTGAAATTCAGCAGACAATAGTCGGCCTCCGCCATGGCTTCAACAGCTTTCAATATCAATGTCTACCTCGGATTTCCTAATAAGGATGATGACATTAATGCTCTGTTGAAAACTCGTCTCACACCGACTATGGAGCGCACGTTCAACTGGTTATCCACTTCACCACCAACCGAATCCTAACACCAACACTGAAAACACCGCTTTCTCTCAATGCCAAATCGGACATCACTTATCAATTCTTACGAGTGCCAGGCTACTTGCATAAAGAGACTGGAACGGTAATTATGCAATCGGCTCAACGAACACATTCCAGTTTGGATCTTCGGGACGCTATATCTGAATCAGGTCAGAATGTGGCAAGTCACCAGGATCTGGTGCGATCGATCGCTCGACACTTGTTGACATGCCAACTCCAGGAGAATTTTCAGATACGCCAGACTACAAAAAATCCGTTGGCTTTTTTGGTTTGCGAAGACATCAGCAATTAACGAATGGAAGCCGCTTTTTTGTTGTTTAGCTTCAAACTGTCCACTGGACTGTTATGTAAACCTGAATGGTAATCTCGGAATCTTGGCGTAACTGAACAAGTTGAACATGAACCCTAAGAATCAACATCATTTGAAGCCTATAGTTTCAAGATAACTTACGAAGTGAACGTTTTGATTCCATTGATGTGACTAACTCTACCTTAGGAAATGGATAGACAAAATATCTTCCGACTTGAAGTAAATTCCGATCAAGTACATTTAAGTCATTCATGTGTGGAACCACTACAGAAGACTAAAATGCGCTACACATGATGGTCTGTCGTAAATGAAGATGTGAGATGCCACAAATCAGAAGCGGTGCTGTAATTGTTATAAATATGTCGTTCTGAAATGCTAGTTTTGGAGATCGTTGCAAACAAAACATAATAATGACATGCAACATCTTCAAGCATCTATTCTGAGAGGGTAAATTGCTAGGCTCGATCATACAGCGACTACCGAACCGTAGTTTTCTTAAGTTGCAGTCACTTTTAAATTGAAAATGCTTTCATCGCGTGGTTATTCCACCCAATATCTATTGGAACAGCATCAGGTGAAACACACTAGAACGGTCACCGTTTATTCCTAAGATTTTCAGTAGTTGCTTCCTAATCGTTTGCAGCAAAGACCATGCAAAAAACGGATTCATGGAAACTAGGAGCCGTGAATAACTGTTTATATGGTATTAAGGAGTATGTGGGATACTCCTAGAAGTCTAGGCCAGAAGCGGTGGTGGTTAGCTGCGATTGTTAGTATTTTGAAACGTGCTGTGATTGTAAGTTGGGCATAACACGGATTTGTTGAAGTGCGTTTGGATTGTCTGATTGTTGATCATCGAGTTGTTGAACTCCATAAATGTTTACTTTAAAGTCATAACCAAACATCTCATTCTTTCGACATCCCAACTCATACTGTTGACCTGCCATATTCTGTTACTTGAGAAGACGACCTCTTTATTAATGAACGATTTCTTGTGTGTTTTATAAATGAGACCAATAACTCTATCTTTTCTTCAACGTCTTTATTGGGTGCTTTATGAATTGCTACTTTCTGTTCGTAACTTTTAACACACTAACGACAAGTTTTCATTGAGTGCAAGCGGGATCTTGGTTTTAGAGCGTTCTTGAATACTCTTTCCAATTTCGTTCTGTCCACTAAACAGCTCTCTCCTCCAATTCGCATCTTGTTGTTATTGGTGTGCGGGTTAAATTGTTGTTAGTATACCGTTTATCTGTTGCTATTTTCAGCCTGATTCTTGCACTGTTTTGGGCTGTCTGGGTTACAATGTCTAGTGACTGTTTAACACCGATCACTATTCTGCCTACTTATTCTAAATATTTAGAGTTTTTAAGAAGACTACAAATGAAGACCGATTAACCGGTTCTCTCCTTGTTTCCCTACTTATTACAGTGTTAAACTATTCCATTCTCTGCCACCTCCTGCTTTGCTACCTGGACTGATTGATTAATAGCGACATTTGAGTTACTCCATGCTGAACGCTCGTCTCATAAACACTGATCCGTGACTCACACTTGGTAATTCAACCTGGTCCTATGGACTAAGCGCTAACGATCGATTCTGAAGTCTCACAGTGGTGACAATCCTTAGTGGGGACTATTATTATTTTTATTAATGGTATGTCCATAAATAGGTAGAAATAAAATAACCGGTGGAATATCTCACTATTGCTGTTGACTTAGAAGTAGTTATTGTATGCGAAACGGTGAACCGTTAACAATTTAGCATCAAAGTACCATTCCTTATTCAATGAGTTCATATTACATATAAGGAGTCATTTGACAGTATTCGTGTCCTTTGCAGAAGATAGGTGATTCATTCAGTCGTCATGGATTGTGCAATCTTACACTCGTTTATTGCATGACTTAAAGTTGCTTGGTCTAACAGTAGCATAACAAATGGTAAAGTTCATCACCCGTGTAGACAGCCTCATGGCTCTGAGTAATACGTTTCCTTGGGAGAAAAACGACTTGGATCCTCAACTATGACCTAACACACCTGGAGTGTTATTCTCTGTTTTACAAGCCTACAGCAGAATAAGCTAGGCGAATATATAGAAAAGCCAAACATCCTGTTCCAGGTGGTTTAATAAGGTAATCTGTACAGTACCTTTTAAACGTCATATTGGCTATTTCTGTTATTAACATGGAACTGGATTTAGTGGTGCAGTCAGTATATCTTTTAGATCGATGGGTGTGTGAGAAAGTAAGTCTTTTTGGCTGAAGAAGTGCTTCATATAAGAACACCGAAGTTCTCGTGGAAGTGGTTTGTCGTTTGGCATGTCATCTTTCTTCTCGGACGTTTTTGGCTTTCATTATCCTAGATTATGCAATGATTCCAGACTAACAAACAAGAACAAATTTCCGACGTCCATTTCTCGCAATTTTAATTAGGACTGTTTGTTGGAAGTTTCCAAGTAGAAATTAAATTTACAATCACAGCATCACTGGAATGCCGAATAGACCTATGTTGGAAAATGGCTTTGGAAAAAACGTTAAGCAAAACCTTCAGATGCACGGCATTTCACAGTTATCCGATGAAATACAGTGTATGGAAAGCATGTCTCCGCTGCAATACCATACTCATCATCATCATCATCATCATCATCATCATCATCATCATCATCATCATCATCATCATCATCATCATCATCAT